>CM061531.1:283466388-283739762 GCA_030545055.2 Neoaliturus tenellus | reverse complement strand
TGAGTTGTTTGCTTTGAATATTTTAAGTGCTGCACCTTTGACTTCATCGATTTTGTTATTGTTTTTGTTGATGTCCCCCCCTACGACCCTACGAGGTTAACTATATATATAAGTAGTGTCAAATTGTTGGTGCTGGCTCAGTTCAAGGTCACCTGAGGGATGACGTCATCGAGGTCAATGACCTCACCGATGACGTCATCGATGACGTCATCGATTGCGTCATCGATGACGTCATCACTAATGACGTCATTTCTATGACGTCACACCCATGACGTCACAGAAATGACGTGCTGATGACGTCATCACCCCTTACGTCATCAAAATGACGTCACCGACGCCACTGAGGTCAAGGTCACGCCGAAACTTAAAATTTTTTGGCACTTTTGCCGTTTCTCGCACTACGCTCCGAGTTTCAGTCAGAGTCCCCGTGACCTTGACCACTTGGAGCGAATTTTCGACGAGAAACGGCAAAAGTGCCAAGTTAAACTCGAGTTTCTGACATGACCCTGCCTAAATGGGCAATCGGTTATCCCTCAGGTGACCTTGAACACGCACAACACCAACAATTTGATATTACTGTGACCTTGAAAACCTAACAACGGAGCGCCGACACCGATGCGCACCCCACGACAGCCACCGAGTTACTGACTGCCAGGCTCTGTGTACTCTAGGTATATGGGGAAGTGGAGGGGGAAATCTCAAGGTCATCCAAATGGAGTTTTAAAAAAGTTGAAGAGTAGAAAGACTACTCTTGTGCTTCCTGGGCGACCTCATCAATCTCTAATGGATCTGTAAACCAATCCGATCTGTAGCGGCAGGAGTCCAGAAAACAGGTGCACCACCCATCAGGTTGTCCGTAGCATTTCCGACAATTGGTAAGATTGGAGAAGTGAAATTTAATACACCGCTGCGGACAACAAGTATAAAAGTATTTGGATTTGTAGATTTTGAAAGTTTGTAGTACCGGCGGTGGCAGCTGTTGGTTCTTGCATCTACACCTGCAACATCCGAAGCATTCACATTGCCGGCAGGCCAGCCCATCCACTTGCCACTTTGGTAAGAGGAAACACTTATCCTCACAGCAATAGGTTGTCCCCGTCTCTTCCTCCCAACGCTTCTTTGCACAATATGTGACGCCTTGTATCTCCAAACACCTATGCTCGCAACATGAGATGCGCTTACTTTCCATAGTTGATGTTGCTTTGACGAGGGAGCACGATGAAGTGATGCTGTGGTCAGTGGGAATGGGGTTTATATAAACTAAGGTGAGTGGAGGGGGAAAGGTCAAGGTCATCCAAATGGAGTTTTAAAAAAGAAAAGAGTAGAAAGACTACTCTTGTGTATCTATAGCGATTTCATTGATAGTGAGTGCTTCTGTATGCCAAGTTGATCTGTACTGACAGGCTCCTAAATAATGTTTGCAAAAACCTGCAAAATGATTGTTGCACAATTTGCAGCCAGTTAGCTGTTTTAATGTGAATTCAATGCAACGTTCAGGGCAACAAGTGTACTTATGCCCTCTCATCTGGTACACATGGAATGTCTTCAACTCCGGTTTCGGCTTCTTCCAAGACTTGCACTTACACATGCATTGACCAAAAGCTTCACATTTTCTACACGCCAGGCCATCCGCAACATCAATGTCATTCGGCCATGAAAAACATTTCCGTTCGCAACAGTAGTTGAGTTGACTCTCCATGTTGCTGTGGTGAAGGTGCGCGATGAAATGATGCTGCAGTCATTGAGAGTGCACCTTAAATAAACTCAGTGGAGGGGGAAAGGTCAAGGCCATCCAAACGGAGTTTTAAAAAAGATAACTAGTCGTCCTCTTCCTCCTCCTCATCCGTTGTACTTAGAGAGCTGTCAGACGAAGAGCCCCGTGCAGGTGCTCCCCAGATGAAAAACAAATCAATTTTAAAACGAAGACCAGGATCTTGCATCATCAATTCCTTTAATTTGTCACATACTAAGTCGACCTTGTGTAAGGTGTCAACAACAAGCTTCCAATTCGTTGGTTCAATATAACTTGTAGTAGAGTCTGCCTCGCTGATAACCACATCCTCCGGCCGTATTGGAGTGTAAAGATGTGTAAAGTTCTTTGGCTGTAGCTGAGGTTCAGGCTGGCTGGAAGTGGAAGGTTGAGTGTGGACCCCTGTCGCATCGAAATCCATAGTCATTCAATGTTGGGGTTTTCGTTTAATACATACACCAATTTCTCATGCAACATATCCACTTCTGCCGAGTCTTGCAGATGAACATTCCAGGAAAATGGCCATTCTCGAGTCAACTCGAGAAAGAGTGCTGTCCGCCATGATAGCTAAGCAAGGAATGATGTGAGCTACAGACTGTGGTAACAGTATTGAAAAGTAGAGGGGGTAAACCAAAAGTACGTGGAGGGGGTATTTTCAAGGTCATTTAATTTGGGTTTTAAAAAAAGGAAATAGTGGAGGGGGAATTCTCAAGGTCATCCAATTTAGGTTTTAAAAAAAAGGAATGAAGCTTACTCCTCTTCAGCCTCGTTGTCCCCTGCATCTTCATCAGCCTCATCTTCATCGACGTCAGACTCGCCGTAAGGATAGATCGGGGACATGGGCGAATATTGTGGAGATTGTTGACCGTTGTTGTCGTCCCCTTGCATTCTAACTTGGGACCAATCATAATTTAAATTCATTTGTATTATGATCCCAGGGTTGTCCCGCAGTATTTCCTTCATACGTTCGCAAATTGACTCCAAATAGTGTACACTATCGATCGACAGTGTCCAACCCGTACTTGTACCGACATCAGTAGTGGAGTCAGCTTGGCTGATGGTGTTGTTGTCTGCCATGGTTGCTTGTCGGACAAGGAATGACGGTTGATGTGATGCTCATGCAGGAACATGGTGAAGTGGTGGGGGGTGTGGTGGAGTAGTGGGGGAATTTTCAAGGTCATCCAAACGGAGTTTTAAAAAAAAGGAAAACTTACAAAGTAACATTGAAACTTTCCAATTGATGGTGGCGAGCGTTTTCTTCTGCAACCTTGCCGACACATGTGACTATGCCGTACAGTATGAAAAGTACAACCATAATAAGGCCGAACAATAAAAGATAGCCGTTGACTATCATGATATTTTCTGAGTGGATCTGTTTTCTTCTTATCGCCCTCTCCTGCATCCTCTTCTCCAACTCGTGGACGAAGTCACAACATGCGTGAGGACATCTTTCATCTGTTGGTAGGTTTGCCATTGTTGATGTTGTCGGTGTGGCTGTTGAAGATGGAATGAGGTTTCCAATTGCGATGTGCCATGTACACCAATAGTCAAGTGGTGGGGGTAACAAAGCAGTGGAGGGGGAAGTTTCAAGGTCATCCAAATTGTGTTTTAAAAAAACCTATCTTGTTACTGAGCTTATATGTCAGTAACAAGATAGGTGTTTTTGCTCTTTTACTTCTTTAATATAATGAAAAAATATACATATTCTACAATGGTTAGGACAAGAAATACAACTGCTAGTCAGCTGAAGTAGTCCAAGTTGTCTGGCTCGGTCTTCATGGACGCTGGTGAGGAAGCCGTCGAGGAGTGTCCAGGCTCTTCCTTTGACTGCCGGGTGTTCCGTATATTGCAAGCGTAAACTTGCACATTTATACGGTAGCCTCGTGCCACCATCAGCTGCAACTCCTTGTATAAGTCGTTTAGCTCCTGCTGAGTCTTGATGCTCACCTCCTCGTAACTTGCGCAACTAACGTTCAGAGACATCTTGATGTTGCTAGGTTGGCTGCTGGAGTAGAAATGAAGCCGAGGCACAGCGCTTGGAGGTACATGAAAAAGTGGTGGGGGTAATAGTGGTGGGGGTATAGAAAATCCAATTAAACAGTTCTAAACTTTTTCCATCGATACAATGGAATGGAACAAATAGCGCAGGTGTCCTTGTAATTTTCAAATCGAAACAGTGGCGCTAGAAATCCGAATTGTTTTATACCACCATCCTGTACGAATCGCCGAAGGTCTCTGACGGCGGCCTCGCCACAAGGCCTACAAAACTTTTCCCCGTCGTGGAACTTATACCAGGAGTATTCCGAATACCCTGTATTTTCCCTCCTGTAGCGTTTGACATCTTCTTTTATTGTTAGTGGGATATTGTCTTGTAAACATGTTGGGAACAAGTCCTTGTGAGTTATAACTCGTTGTATGCAAAGCTCGTACAAGGTGCTCATCGTTTGCTAGTTGGCAACAGACTGACCGTTTTTCGCATCCAAGCAGGTTTGAATCCTAGTGCGGTAGTGGGGGTAATTACAGTAGTGGGGGTAATTGTGAAATGCAAAGGTCAAAGGTCAAGGTCACCCGCGAAGTTTAAAAAAAAATGCAACATATCAATACGTGAAGTCTGTCACATATTGATATGTTGCATTTTTTTTGTTTTTTTTTATTTTTTTTTGTCTTTTATGATTCGTTTATTTATAAAACATTACAACAACAACATATGTACAACATTAAAACTTAAATCTAACACTGCTGCTTGTCAGCGATGTGGATGGTCAACTCTGTAGAATTGCTACCCGTGCAGCCGTGGGACACCAGGTATAGACACCCGGGTTGAATAGAGCGAAGATCCTCGTTTTGTAGAAGATGGACGAATCTCTTGGGCAGGTACACCTGGAACTTTGGTTCATCCCCCGGAGTAAACGGTGCCTCGCTGAGACTGCAGCAGATGGCCTCCCCAACTGTAGTCTCCATCTTCTTCATAGCATGGATTATGTAGTGCTTCTCGTCTTTTAGTTCCGAGCACTTCTTTACAGGTAATATTGTTGACTTGGAGTGAGCATTGAACTGCTCGACCAAAGTCTGAAGGAACTGGTGAGATGCCATGGTCAGGTTACAGATCGTCTTCTTGCTCGGAGATGTTGTCGTCTCGGAATCTCGAGTAATACTCATGCCAGGTCCCTGTCTGCTCCCCACTTATATACTCTCCGTTACCCCCACCACTCCCCAATTCCCCACTTTGAAGGTAAGAGGCGAGTTTATAGGCATTTTTCAAAGCGCAATGTCTATCTTTATCATGTTCTGGGCTTTTTGTACAAATACATATGGTTTCCAGCATGTATTGATAATTCTTATCCAATTCCACATCATTAACCGGAACATGAGTAAATCCTTCGATCCATCTTTTCTTTTCCAGCCCCTTTGTGTAAATATTGGTAAACTTGTCTGAAAAGTGATGCATAATGTGATACAAGTCCGTGTAACTTGTAAAACCATCATACCAATCGATATGATGGAAGTGTTTTGAAATCCATCTGTTGGTAGTAGCGGCTTTACTAGTTAAAGACGAATAAGAACATGGTGGTTTAAATAAAAACGAATAAGGAACACTTGTATTCATGTCCAAAAACACAAGTTCTTTTATAATGAATCTATCATCATTACCACGAAACGCTTGAAACTCAATAATACCAGGCTTGGACTTTACTTGTTGTTCTTCTCCCTTGTCCATTTTGAAGGTCACACGTCTGCTCATTACGAAGTCAGGAGGTCAACTGATTTCCACACCACGGTAGGTACTACTTTTATACCAGGCCGTACAGTTGTTGGCGCGTTGGTGTATATTTAACGTGGGCACCGTCCCCAATAGGCCTAACCCCACAAAATGTTGGTTATTGTTTTAAAAACTAACCATTGTCATTTAAGTTTCCATCTTTATATTTTCCTTATTTTCATTTTCATCACTAACACTTGATTCTTCTCCTCCATCTTCCTCTTCTTCCTGTTTTACTGATTTCTTATGTAGTTGAGCGTACTTTTCCAATTGTCTCCACATCTGTACTTCATGAGGAACTCTATTAAATATAGAAGTATCCACAGGTCCGTATAATATAGGTGCGTCCGGTTGTTTGTCCAAAGTGTCTTCCAGATAATCTTTAATAATCGAACTTGAAAACACCAGTTGTCTCAAGTATCTTGTTATAGGTTCAGTAGCACAAGTTAAAATGAAAAACTCCTCTCGATTAAGTTGAATTTTGTTATCATGTCTTGTTGTGTCTCTAAACCGTAGCTGATGATCACCACGTTGTTTAATGATATCAATTTCCACATTTGAATCCAAAAGTCCTACTCTTGTCTTTCTTCCAAACATGTTACTACTTAAATAGCATTCTAGTAGATGCAAATGTTTCATAAACGATTCCCAAGCACTGTCCGTAAACAAAATCATTTTGGGTCCATGAGTTAAAATTACAGTAGGGGAATAATCTGTAGATTTCATAACACCGATTAAAACACTTTTATCCAAACTGGAAGAGATTGGGTAAAATATTCGCAAAAATACCTCACTCAATATGTTTGGAGAAATATTATCTTCAATATCCCTTTTTCTCTTTTGTATAGTCTTTCTTCTTTTACCTTTTTCTTCAACATTATTACTGGCGTGAAGTTGTCCGCAAACGTTTTGTTCACCTCCTTCCTGGTGACCTTGAGGATCTAAAAACTCAGATATCTCCTTCTCAATATCTACCACATTTTCAGGTGTACCACTAGGAGAAGCCATATTGAATACGATGCTACCCATACAACAGTAGGCAACAAACTGATGAGGAGCGGTCTGTACGCTCTGCTTTTATACTCGCGGAATGAAACAAAACCGGTTCTTACAATACATTTTTAACAATTCCAGTTAAAGGTGTGTATGTTACGATTTTATCATGTAGAATTAAACAGTATGCAGTTGTATTAGCCGGTATAGCATCGTTGAATTCCATTTCTATTTTTATATCCACACTTGAAGACTTTACTGATTCATTTTGTTTAGAACAATCGATTACAACTATTGGGTAGGCATCGAAATATTTGTCAGGTGGTAATAAAGGTGTATTTGTTTTACCGTAATATGAACTTTGGAATCTCGCGTACATATCGTACAATATACTGTATTTCTTCTTAGTGAATGACACATTTAAATTGTCGTATGGAAAGAATTGTGAATTTAAATAAACTTTAATATTTTTCAAGTCACAATGATCAAATTGTCCTGCATGTTTAGTAATGGCGTCTCTTCTACCTGTTTGTAAACCAAATATAATATACCTGGCTCGTTCTACATAATTCGATGTTTTAACAGTCCAAGTGTGTCGATCCGTAGTAGGTAAACTGGGATGCTGATGAAATTCCCAACTTCTAAATGGAATAACAATATCACGATCGGCTTTTAATTTTCTTAAAAGTAGCATTCTATGCTCGTCAGCCAATTTAACATGTGGAACTCTCCATACAATTTTGTCTAATTTTAATTTCCATTCTAAAGTCGCATCTGTAGTAGCATCTGCAGCTTTAATAATGTCTTTATCGTTAGAAGATCTCAACAAAACTAATTCTTGTTTAACGTTTAATATTATTTTCCTATAATCTTCAGCAAAACCAAGCAGCAAACGTAATGGAATATGAAAATCAAAATATCCATTTGGATTTGGAGTGATCGTGTCAATCGTAGGTAATACCCATCCGGCAGGTTTAAGTAAATTGGTTTCATTGGGTGTTATAGATGTTAATCCATTTAAAGTTGTCGTAATACCTACTTTTTTAGTGGAATCAACTGTTACACCTGATATTTCATATCTAATTTCATCAAATAGGAAAGCCATAGGATTATTTATAAATGGAACTGTTGTACCAACAGTAGTACCGTCCTTTTTAGTAACTTGTCCTTCAATATACAAGTAACTTTCACATGGTAGTGTGTAAATGTCTTGATTTTGTATGGGAATACGAATTTCATCGTTATTGTTTAATTTCGATGAAGTGTAAGGGTTGTGGGTGTGATATTCTTTTTCCCATAGGGTTTCGTCGAATGTTGGACCCTGCGCTATATCCAGTATATCCATACTCGGTTAATTTTAATCCAATTCTCTCTAAGAAACGAATGTTCTCGCGTGTTAACTCCTCCACAGCTGAAGAGCTACTAATGCGGTTTCCCGTAGGTTGTTCGCTTTTAAATGTTAAACCCATGGTTTTGTATTAAAGTGTCGATTTTAAATGTAATCTAATCGTAATAGGCTCTTCTCTGAAGTCTACCAAGTTACCGTCTTGATCCAATACGCTCAACACGATGTCTGAAATGAAAGTGGTGTTCAACGGTAGATATACCAGGTTTTGTGGCTTTTCAACAATTTTAAATCCAGGTGGTACACTTGGGTAAAAAGTATGTATGATGTGGGTGTTAGCCCCATCCCTGTAAGCACCTTGTATAATGTTACAAGTTATGTCTATACTATTGACTTTTAATATTGTTACTGTTTTCTTACCGGAATGTGTTACATCTGGTTCTAAAACAGGCTCATCGTTGGAAAATCCTAATAAATCACCAATTGAGTTTGGTTGAGTGAAATCTATATAATATTTGGAAGTAATTTCAGCTTTCATCGTATTATTATTACCTTTTAATGTTATATTGTCTTTTCCCATTTTAGTTTGCAAAAATTCATTTATATGATCAATTTCATAAGAACCTGTGGGTAACCTGCACTCTTGTAAGTCTGTAAATTTTCCACTGGCATCCTTTCCCTTATAATAATGCAATACGTTATTTTTACCTTCCGTAACATTGGGGATAGAGTTGTAAGTTGTAAAATCCAATAGTGCCGCCTCCCAAAACCTTCCTTTTTGCAAGCGTAACGCTGGAAAAAGGATACTTCGTAAAGTGGACGATTTTCCTGTTAATGATACCGTATAGGAAGACATCTCAATAGTGACTGATACTTTTAGCTAGAAATTCCAAACATAAATGGCCGCATATTGAAGTATTATCAGGTTGTTCTCTTTTATAGTTATAATATATGTTTTTAGCAGATTTAAAGTAATTTTGAAGTTCTTTTGGTGGTGGCAAATTACCGAAACTATCAAAATAATATACATTGTTATTTAGTTTCTTATAACAAACCCAATGGGTGCCAGGCCCTTCAGTATTATCCAAATTTACAATTCCAGTCTCATTTTGCCACATTTTCTTTGGTAAACTGTCTTTCATAAACACACCGCGGAAAAATGGTATTTTTAAACAGGAAATATATTTAAATAATTCAATATTGGTTAATGCTTTATGTGGTATGACCAATTGATTTCTTTCATTTAATATGCACGATAAGGTCTTAGGTAAAGACCTGCCCCGTTTTTTACCATTGACCACACGGTGGGCTTCTTCCTGCCTTTTCTTGTAGATCGTCGTCTTCTTTTTATATTTCCTCCATGTTTTCTTGTGGTTGACCTCCTTTTTACTCTCCTTCTCCTCCTTCTTCCACCTCCTACTGCTGTTTTAGCCTTCATACCTGCTGTTACTGCTAAAGCTGCTGCTTTTTCTGCTATGCTAGCGTCACTTGATTTTACTCGTTGCCAAGCTATGTCCGCAAGCTTTTTGTCAGCTCTTGATCTATTTTTTGAATCGGCAAACGTGGAATATGCGATATCGTGTTCTTTACAAGCCTGATCTAACTTATTTATGCCAGGATCGCCTCTTTCCAGTCGTTTTTTCAATTTAGTTCCTGGTCCGCAATACTGATAACCTCCCGGTATATGAAATTCGTATGGTAATGCGTCTATTGCTCTATTTACTATGGATCCTACTGGAATTCGTTTTAAAGCTTTACTTAACAGAGAAACCGCTGTAGATGTGATCCCACTTCCTTTCCTCGCAATGTCCCGATTTGGACTGATATACCGAAATGTCATTAATGTCTTTTATAATTGCAATTCGCAACATATGTGTTTCCTCTATGAGGAGTTAAACATAAATGAAGTTGTTTGTTAAGATATTCAAGTTATATATCAAAAGTACCCCAATTAGCAATGTTAGAAGTTCTAAATTTTATAGTTTTAGGGTTATAAAAGTATTTATTAACAATTTCCTGTTTTATCCATCTTCCTCTCAAGTTTTCATCAAGCGAAGTATATGTTTTATCTGCAATATAATTGTGCATATCAAATAATAAATTACCTATTACTTTTACAAGGAAATTAACAGTTACAGCATGATCTGCATGATCAGGGTCTTTAAGCTCTGTTATACGTTTATTATTACAAGTATACACTTTATTATCCATTTGTGATAATGTGATAGCCTGTCCTACAGTTGCAGCATCATTTGCTTCTCTTCCTTGCGCCATGTTTGTTAATTTTTTATTACTACATATAAAAAACGCATGGTAATTATTTGGATCTAGATGTACTGTTTGTCCTAAGGCAGCCGCGTCTCTATCTGCATGACCCCATGACACATTTGATAACCTTCCATGCATGCAATCCCAATAAGCGTTTTTGTATGTCAATAAATGAAATTTTTCATTACCTTGAATAAAGTCATTCCCTTGCTTTGATAATACTTCATCTCGTTTTGCAAATCCAGTTGTTTCTTGTTTTAAAGTCTCTTTCATTTGACCCACTGTTGCACCATCAGATGGTGCTGAACCATCTTTTACATTCGCCAAACAATTGCCAAGACAATCGATAACTCCCACATCACGTATGACACAATGATCTTTTATATATTTGAGATTTACAGCATCATTTTCATTTTTTGGATAACCTATATCGTTAATAACAAATTTATAAAAAGAAAATCCATCTTTTGTCTTTTCAGGTATCAAAGAATGTAAATAGCGTCTATTTACGCTGTCTTTTGCATCTTTAGGGTCATCTACGTTGGATATACGTTTATTGTTGGCACTATACGTTTTCCCATTGAATTTTAACGTATTTTTTAATTCAGATGACAAATAACCTTTGTTTATCGCATCACCGTTTTGATTTGGTTTACCAACGTTGATAATTCTATGATCTTCTGCGTCATATGTGTTATTTTGTAGTTTTAATGTTGGCGATATCTTTTCCTTTAATATTTTTAAGTTTATTGCATCGTTTTCATCCGAAGGATCTTTTATGTTTTTTAACCTTTTATTACTCATATCATAATCTCCATCAGGTGTTTGTGGTAAACCAGCACTTCTTTTTAAACTATTGGCATAATATAACCCATCCGAGGAGTAACGTCCGAACTTGTCGACACTCATGGTGCAACTGAATAGTATTCTAGGGAGTAACGCATTTTTATGAGATTACCCCACGGTTTCGGAGTTCATCCACTAAAGCCACCCATTCGTTTTCCAATCCAGTATGACCCGCTTCTTTAGCTTCATGTATTAGTTTCATTCTATCCACCAATTTATTGATATTATTGTAATAAATCACATTTGTGTTATATAGTTTCTTCATTAAACCTGTACCCGTAACGGACTTACTTCTTTTTCTTCGTTCCTGAGCACTTACATCCAAAGTGGATGCCATAAATCTTCGTTTTACAGGTTTTCTTTGTGTTAACGGCATTGTTTGTCTTCTAGTTGGTATTAACTTGGATACAAATTCTTTATATTTTAAAGACTTAGATCTAAAAGGAGGCTGGTCAGGTAAATACTTTCTCCTATATGCATTTGTCTGTTCCAAAATATTTTTATATGCTTCCATGTCTTTTTCTTTCACTACCGATAATGAAGGCTTATTTTCAAATAATAATTCAAATAATCCTTTTGTGCCCTTATACCTTTGATCACCAATGACAATATTATCATGTTCGTCAACGTTTAACGGGCTATTACCTATCATTAAACCGTCTTCTGTTAATCTCGCTCCATAACTATGGTAATTCTTATTAGGAATTGTTCCGAGTAACATTTTTACCATGTATTTCCTTCCTAAAGGTCCTTTGTTATGAATGTTTTCACCCAACAAGCTTATGTTTGACGGACCTTCCCTTGTCTCTTCTTCTTTTTCCTCTTCACTAGCAGTTGATACAACTTCATGTCCTTTTTTGGCTTTTACTTCATATAATTCTTTTATTCCACTATAGTCCGGTGATTCTAGCTCTCTTTCGGGTTCTCCACCGGTAAAACCACTATACGTAGAGGATTCCGGGTCTTCATCACTAAACTCTTCTGATTTTACATTTTCTCTTTCAAACTTCGTAATAGGTGCAATCGCATCTCCTTCCAATACAGGTTTAGCAAATTTTTTGTTTAATTGTTTCAAGGGTTCAGTAATAGGTTTAAAAGTAGATTCAAGGAATTTCTCCCTCTCGCTAATACCTAGTTTCAATGCTCTGTTTTTAGCCCGAATAGAATCACTAAGTGATTTTATTTCTTTTACTAATTTTTCTTGGTTAACCATGTTTGTAGCAAGACGTGTTGTACAACAATGAATGTGTTATATAAATTATAAGTTATATGTGTTAATATAAATTTATCAAATCCTATCCTGTATCGACCATTGTTTAGCGTTTGTTCCTTCATAATTGTTAGGAACCCATACTTTTCAGCCCAAGCCTTTCCACACAACTCTTTAAATCGTTCAAATGTCATATCCGCATTTACATGATCAAAATATATATGTTTTAGGTTGGTTTCGTCCTGTTTAAATACAATTAACATGTTTGCATTGTCTCTAATGAGTTGTTTAGGTATTTTGCTGTAAGTTTGGCCAATATAAATGCTATCTATGTTGTTATGTCGACCCATAGCGAAGTAATTCCTTATTGTGTTTTGGTTTTCACAAGATACATCGTCGAATATAAACACGGAGAATGGTTTAGCTTCTTGTGGCTGCATGACACTCTCGCTTGCATTAAACTTTAAATATTTAACTTCAGGCACATTAGTCAGTATCTTTTCCAATAATTGATACTTTGGTTGTTGTAGTGATTTTGAAAATACATATAGATTGTTAAATCGTAATCCTTTAGGGTTTGTAACTAAATTGAATACTACATTAGTTTTTCCACAGTTGGAAGGTCCGGTAACCAGACAACGAACGGTGTTTGGTAACAAATTGCCATGTTTCCCACTATTGAATTCTGAATTATCCACTGTGAGTTCATCTATATTATTAATAGTAAAACTCTCTTTTTGTGGTACTATCTCCATCCTTTGTAATGGTTCAACCTAAAATGATTCTCTATCGTTATATCAAATCCTTTTTAGGTATCCAAGAATCTTCCGTCTTATTAAATCCTAACCATCGTACTTTGACCTTATCTTTTTTCCGTTGCAACACCTTTTCAACTAAATATACATCGCCTACTGTTGATTTTAACATTTCATGTCCATAAAACCCTCCTTCAAGCAATTGTCCTTTATTATCTTTTAAAATATATGTCTCAGGTACTGTAGGTTGTACTTTGAATACAGTAAAAACCTCATTGGTCCAATTTGGCAGGTATCTTTTACTGAATACACCTTTATATTTACTTATTCGCACTTTATCACCCACATTAAATTTTTTAGGCTTTAGTTTTTCAACTTTTGGTTTAGTATTCGTTTTTATACGTTTTAATACAAGGTTTTCATTTTTACTAGTTACTTGGTTTGGTTTCATCCCGATAGTCCTATGAAATTTGTTATTGTAATCGTTTATAAGTTTTGGTAACATATCAATCCATATGTGTGATCCTCTGTTGGAAAACATTTTATACATTGCACTTTTTAAAGTTCTGTTGAATCTTTCGATTATTGAGGCTTTTACCTCTGAATTGGTTGAGTAATGGTTTATATTGTATTTTTTCATTAAATTTGCAAATTCCTTATTAAAATATTCTTTTCCATCATCTGTTTGTAAATGTTTAATAGTATGTTTGTCTCTTTGTATAGCTGTTTCCATTGCTTTTGTAACACTTTTGCCACTTTTATCTTTTAGTGGTAAAGCATCTGCCATTTTTGAAAAACAGTTAATAACAGTCAATATGTATTTATATCCTTTATTTTGTTTGCTATAAGGAATCATTTCGATTAAATCCGCTTGATATAAATCATTAATTCCTTTTATCACCGTATTTCTTCGTGGAAACTTTCTTCTTGCAGGTTTATGAAGTTCGTTGACAATTTGTTGCTTCAAGTCCTTCATATTGCAGGTTTCAATGTTTGTTGTATCACATGTATAATCACAATGAATGTTGTTTTAAATATTCACATCATTTATATGGGTCAAGGTCATCCAAACTTGTGTAAAAAAATGGGGAACACGGCGTTGGACTTGCCGTGTTCCCCATTTTTTTACGGAAGGAGAAAGGAATAAGGTCGTAGTTGTAGAAGGACGAAGAATAGGTTACTAGTTGATAGGGTTTAGAGAGTAGTGGCCAAAAGGAAGAGTGTAGATTTTGTCGGGCATAATGTATCTTTTATCATCCCGAGCTGACAACGCTTTTTTAATTTCGGTGACACTGTAGACTTGATGCTTGAAGCTTCGGATATTGTTGAATGTTGCTGATATCGTAGTATCTTCAAACAAACAAGTCTTGTAGTGGTCAAATGTCACGTGTTTTTTTCAAATAAGATGTCTTCACTCCTTTTGCTTTCTTCACTGTCGGTGTGTTGTTCTCGTGGTACATCTTAAATGAATACAATTTCGCCATCAGCGCCACTATTTCTTCTAAAGGCATTCCATTTGCTTCATCTTTGAATTTTCCAATTACTTTTTTATATTTTTCATTAAAATTTGGATGGTTCTTCGGATAGTCAGAAAAATCGAAATCTTCTTTGTATGGAAAAGTCCTTAGGTCTTCATACATGTCCAAAGTCTTTATCCAGTAGATAAACGCGTCCGTATCCATGTATGCGACTCCAATGTTTTCCCTTCCGTAATGTTTAACCATTTTGTTATAATGGAAATCATACATCAGGGTTTTACTTATATCCAAAATCGACATACCTATGTATAACGGACGGTCCATGACTATTGTTGTTTTCTTCATACTGACAGCGACTAGATTTTCGTTTATAATCATGGATGTTCCGAAATTTGGTTTTTGCACTAATTTTTCCAATTTTCTAGGATCACTCACTAATTTTACATTTTTATGTTTTCTTTTGTTCTCCAAGGTCTTCCCAAAGATGGCGTTGTTCATTAATTTGTAGAAGTCCTTTTCAAATGCTGTTGTTGCTGCAGCTCTTCTTGTAGTGTTGGAATCAATGTATGGTTTCAACCAACAAGATTGGGTGAATTCAATTGCTCTATGAATTCTCACTATACGTAGACCCAATTCAAGAGCCTGTTGAACTACCCAGTAGTGAGCCACATAGCGATCTTTATTCTCCAAGGTCATCATCAATTTTGGCCATCTTCCTGTCGGTGAAACTTCAGTCTTGGCTAGGAGAGGCAAGTCGTAGTGATGGTCATGAAGGTGCTCCGGGTATTCAAAATCACAGTCCAAAATATAGCCTTTTGGACCATCCTTTGGAATCTGTGAGATGTCTCCGATGGTGGCCGGGTCGATCCACTTGAAGTCAGCGTAGGGAAGCGGATTTGACATTGCCCAACCATAAAGGTTGTTTGCATCAAAATAGCCAAGGTAGACCGATGGTTGTTGCTCGTCGAAGCCGGGGATGTACTTGTTGTTGGCTTTGACATGACGTGTTACAGCTTGTGTCAAACCGCCCCGTACACCAGATTCCATCATGAGCACCATATCAATATCCGTTAGAAGTTCCAGTCGACAGTTGGTTGACTTTAGCATAGCTTGCCATGCTAATCCTGGAGATGTGTACGAGTGTAGAGGGTCCAGTCCATAGGCGGAGAAGCAGGTGTTTCTGAATTCTTCCATCACATCGCACAGCAGAGTTACGTCCAATTTTATATAAAAGTCAGAATATTCCCCTAAGGTTTGAATGTTTAGTTGGTTCCAAACATTACATGCATGATTGTAGTCTTCAACGGAGATTTCACTTTCGTTTAATTTGCTGTTGAAGGCTTCAATCGGCGGTAGACTGGTTTCTTCAAATTTTTCTGTAGAAGTTATGTAATCGTAGGGGAACACTATGTAATCGTAGGGGAACACTCCTTTCCGTAATACTAGGTCTAATTTATCTTCAGGTACAATTTTTCTGGTTTCTTTTAGGTCTTCTCTTCTTAGGTTCTCTGACAATTTGGCTAAACTAGATGCCATAAATCTGTAAGAGTCTACGAAGCGAAGTTTAATTTTACCTACTGTTTTTGAAAAGCTGATGTACTTTTCCAATGTTGTAGCAAGAACATCAATTTTACCGTCATCTCTTCCTAACTCCGGGATAATAAAGTGGGAGTCGTAGCCGCTAAGATTGTGTAAAACGACAGGAATAAAGTTTGGCAGTTTGTAATTTATATTGCATGAATTACAAGCAGCTCCTCTGTATAACCCTGTCAGGTGATCGTGATCTCTTACTTTTGGATTTTCTTCACTGAACATCTTCTTGCATAAATAGCATCTTGTCGCTAAGTTGTATTCTTCTTGTTGATTTTGGTTTAAAGGTTCCATAGGTACAATATTACCGAACAAGCGTTGAACCTTTCCAGCAATATCGTACAGTTGGTCTACAAAATACTTAGCGGCTTCTTCACCACGGTAGAGTATTGGAGTGGATGTTAAACCATAGTCTTGCAATTGGTTTTCAGACAAGGTTGATTTAACTAGTAAACAAAAACTGTTGGGCTGATGCAACTGATATTTTGTTCTTCTAGTCACTTCGCCGTCCGGCAGCTCCTGTGGTACTAACGTTGATTCAAAATCTGCATAGACCACTAGTGGAATTCGGTATTGGTGAACTGTCTTGTTAAATTGTATTGAAGCTCGGGTAGGCGGTGGAAGACTTATCTTTACTTCATAGTTCTCGTTGCAAAGTCTTTTATGTTCCAATAACCAGTCCAATCCTCCACGTCTTGAATCTTTCCAAGAAAAGCAGAAACATCTCTTGCAAACTGTAATCCTATTTACTCTTTTGGTCAATTGTTTTACAACTAACGCTTCAAAGTCTTTTATCCATACATAATGGGAAATTTCACCCTTGGTTATCAATAGCAAATCCGTATGGTTTCTTTGCTCAACCTTTACTACCCGCAAAGGATAAACGTTGTTGGAATCATCCAGACCAAAAACATTGACTGAAACGCCAGGATTTTTCTTTTCAAATTTGTCAATATCTTTTAAAGTAACTGGGTAAGTAAGACCTTGAAAGTTGTAGCGGTGTTCATTTTCGTAGTATTCTCTACCAACTCTACAAGGATTGTTTTTAACATACTTGGTTAACATTGCATACTTGAAACATTCATTACCCTCATTTTGAACATTTCTACACGAGTTAGTGTTTTGGATTTTCTTTGGTAGAGGGATAAAACTACTACCTCTTAAACCATATCCATGTTTATGAACCCTAACATCCATACCTTCGATTGATGACAAAGTCCATCCAGATCCTCTTCCTTCATGTTCTTGGAGTTTGGTTATAAGTTCCTCCAAGCATTCTTCAATAATATCATCAATGTCGGAGGTGAAGGTAAGGGTTCGGTTTTTGGTAATGAATGCTCTCAATGCTGTTTCACCATCAGTATTGTTAAACATAGCCTCTAACACCATTCCAAATTTAATAAAATTTAGCCTTTGTAATTCTTCCCTCAACGTTTGACCAACAAGTTCCTTAGCCTGGGTTATGAATGTTTCCAATTCCAATTGAACGTTATTAATTTTGAAATGTGTTACAACTCGTCCTGGCAAGGCTGTGGTGCGCAGTTGTCTTACATCTTCCAGTTCTTCTTCTTCCATATCCTCTTCTTCGGTGTCCTCTTCTTCGGTGTCCTCTTCTTCAATAGGTCTTGTAGCAGTAGATGGTCCAGCACCAGCAAATTGGATCACACTAGGTCTTCTTCTTTGCATTTGCTGTAGATAGCTGTCCCAGTAGTCCGTCTGCTTCTGGTGCTCTTCCAAAAACCGGTCAATTGAGTCTAAGTCTATTTCATCCATGGTAATATCTTCTTTTCTATCTTCGTCTTCATGTAATTCTCTGTGTATGGTGAAAAGATCTTCGTCTTGAAAGATTTCCCCACAAATGTCGCAAAGAGCCATTTCAAACAGTTTGGCTTTGAATGCACACTCTGTGAATGTCCACGCAATAATGAGCAGCGCACTCCACCGGGACCCTTTATATCCGAGGCAGATAGGTGGGGAAAGTGACGTCATATGGAAACAGGTTATCACTCATGTGCTAAATTTAGCCTTTACACAACCGTTTGTAATACATTTATCAGTAGGCTTGATAAATTGATGATATTTGGTCTAGATTCAATAATTTGTACAAGTTTTTTCAAAGATGTCTGTTTGAGCAAGTTTATGTAGGTCAAGGTCATTTGGAATTATTATTTTGAGCGGGGGATAGAGCACTAAGCAGCATCATTTACTACAAAGTGCTCTATCCCCCGCTCACATTCTTTTTTAACTTTTTGTTTAAACTTTTTACAAGGGTGAAACATCACCATCAGAGTCGGAATCATCCTCATCACGGAATAGGCAGCGATGACAATACATAATTCTTCTGGCAACTAACATCCTATCCATTGGACGATGGGGAGTGTCTTGTTCTTGTTCTTCTTCTTCTTCGATTTCCAATTGGAATTCCATTTCCGACTCAGATGACGACTCTAATGTTTCGTAGGCGTGCAAGTCCACCTCATTGTCCGTTGAACCAGCTTCGTCAGAGTCCGTTTCAATATCCATTATCTCTTCCTCCTCCTCTTCTTGATCAACCGCAGGTAGTTGGTCCTCTACTTCTATAATTTCTAGAGGTATTACCTCCAGAATAGAGACAATTCTGTTGCGATGGAACACGGTGTTGTCAAGTGGAGCCATGGTATGGAAGTGTTGTATCCATCCAATTTGCTTACCCTTTTTATACCCCCACCAACTATACAATTTATGTGGGTCAAGGTCACGTAAAGATACCCTTTGAGCGGGGGATAGACCACTAAGCAGCATGCTAGTCCATTGCCGCAAAGTGATCTATCCCCCGCTCTATTCCGCAGACCACACTCAAGTCCAAGTCCACATCCAAGTCCACATCCATATGTTACACTTTATTATTACTGCCACCAAGTAATTGTCACTCGCACATTTACTTGGTTTTGATAAAGGTACTGCACAAACTCCATATTGGTTGTTTGTTCGTTATACAAATGCATCATGAAATATGCAATCTTATCGATTGCGGCATTGTCCAACGGTTCGCAATTCACAAGTTCCAATGTGCCCTGGCTGGTCTTATCCTCTATAAGTTCCACCACTTCGTTGATGTCTTCTTCCAAGAGGATGAACTCAACACTGAAGCTCTCCATTGTTGTTGTTGATAGTGTCTAGACAAATGCTTGACTAAATACTTTATTCATCAGTCCTACATATATACCAATTTCCCCCTCCTATTACCTATTCCCCCTCTACCTTTATATGGGTCAAGGCCATCCAATAATACCCTTTGAGCGGGGGATAGACCACTAAGCAGCATGCTAGTCCATTGCCGCAAAGTGATCTATCCCCCGCTCTGTATTCCACACAAGTCCTAGTCTTTACACACACATAAGCCCCCCAGTCTTTTACACTTACTCATATACTCTGTCCTCCCTGCCAATTAAGAGTTCCCCATGTTTGCCACTATTTTCAATTAACCTTTCCAAGTCCCAAAACACAATGTCCAAATTAACCAAGTTCGCTCGTCCAATTTGAAACACACTATTCCCCCCAAAGTCACTTGCTCTCACTTGTTGTCCTGTATACTGCTTCTTCTTCCACGCTACAATCACTACCCTACCTTCTTCAACAACCATTCTTTTAACATTATCATACACCTTCTTCAACATCCCTCTACAGTTTAAATAGTTTATGGTTACATACTCCCACTCCTTACCAATGATCAGTGATCCACTCATTTTCTAGCGTTCCACTGGAAGGTTCAAAGCAGAATGAAGTCGGGATGTACAGACCCCCCTCTTTTATACCAGTTAACCGGTTGTCCTTGCTGTAAAGTGGGTCAAGGTCATCCAATGCTACCCTTTGAGCGGGGGATAGACCACTAAGCAGCATGCTAGTCCATTGCCGCAAAGTAGTCTATCCCCCGCTCTGTATTCTACACACACACACACACACACACATGTCCCTGTCCAAGTCTTTCATTACATACCCAATATATATTCAGTTCCTTCATCATCACTATCACTCATCACTGCTTCCACAAACTCCACAGGATTAAAGTTAAATTGTTTCAATTGTTCTTTTAAGTTTTCAATTTGTTGGTCCTTTACTTCTAAAACACTGTGAAGGTGTGATATGTAGTCCGCTGCCTCGTTGATGCTTGCTACTCTCGGATCGCCTAACTTCAAGCTGGGAACTACACCCTGCAGCCTGTAGTACGCCATACGCCTTTCTTGCTCCTGCCGTTGACCAGGACTGAGCAAGCCTTGCCCGTCTTGGCTCACCTCCAGCAAGGTCCGTAGCATTGGAGCTTTGCAGGCGTTTGCCCGAGCAACAGTTATGCTGTGGAATGGTCGAGCAGGTCCACGAGTAGCAGGCAGGACGTTGGCAGCACGCCTTCTTGAAGAAGAAGAGGAAGCCTGAGAAGTTTTGCAGTTGGAAGCCATGTTGAAGTGAGGTATTCAGCTAAGCGATACAAAGCAGAATAACCAAACTGCACATCAATACCCGTATATATACACTTATCAGTGGTGGGGGTACTAGCTAGCCTTGGTAAAGTGGGTCAAGGCCATCCAAAAACATTACCAGAACGGGGGATAGATCACTAAGTGGCATGTTAGTCCATTGCCACAGAGTGATCTATCCCCCGCTCTGTATTTCACATTCACGCACACATTCATACATACACACAAGTCCCAGTCCAAGTCTTTACCCACACACCTATCCACTCTCATCCTCACTATCATCACTGTCCAACAGGCTTTCACACTTCTTAATCAGTTTTTCCCATTTACTCCTGACATAAAGTAGCTCCCTGCGAGTATTCTCTAGCATTCTGTCCCTTTGCTCTATCACTTCGTCGTACCACTCGATGATGTTTGGTGGAGTCTGAGTTGATGCATCCGTCGTGGTTGGTTGAGACGCTCCGCTGCTCCGCAACTCCTTCCTCACAGGACCAAAGCCGGAGAATCGGACACGACTCCTTGACGAAGGCCCCGATCGGATTGGTCCAATGCTCGGGCTGGAGTTGGAGGCGACCGGGCCAGAGGTAGAGGCTGGGACGTTCATAGCAGACATGGTGGTGTTCAGCTTAACGGTGTAAAGCAGAATGAGAGGACGGTTGATCACCACTCCTATATATACCCATTTTTAGTGGTGGGGATAACACTGGGGGGGGGGGTTAAAAGAAATTTTGCTTAGTCTTCCCGGTCATCAGTTTTACATACCTTTAGCACACCCATTATTTTGGTTTCTTCAATAACTTTACACACCTCAAACACCCAAGCAAACAGCTCATCTATGTTGTTATAATTAATTTTTGTCCAGTGTTCATACTTATGAGTTTGGTTGTTTATAATACATAGATAAAATGTAGACCCGTCTTGTCTTATACAATACTCAACTTCCATTCTATGCTGGTTTAGCACTTCCCAAGCATTGTGTTGATCTATCAAGAAGTCACCACCTTTGTAATTGTACCGTGACATGTTTACCACGGAGCACAGAAACAGACTGAAGCAAATGAACGGCTCATACAAGCTTAGTAAGAGCGTTAGAGTGGGGGTATCACGTGATACACAACATTAGTTGTAAGGTTAGCACTTTACTTTAAACAGTAATTTATATGGGTCAAGGTCATTCAAACTTTGACAAATTTTTACCTCCAAACACTTGTAGCAAGCTACAAGTGTTTGGAGGTAAGTTTTTATTTGTTAATGATTTATTTGTAACTTAGTCTTCACCCTCAAGGACACGGTTTGAGATTGTCCCAGTGAGTTTACATCACCGCCAGGTTAAAGTATTATACAAGTCAAGTGTTTTTTTTTTTTATTACTTGACTTGTATAATACCCCTCTCCCTTACTTTAAGAGGGTTAAGACTAAATTTGGAAAAATAATTTGGAAAAAGACTTTTTAAATATTGTCCAACACAGCCTAACAATTTTGTTTTTTTTGGTGGGCCCATGTCCTAGTCCATTTCCCACACGGTTTCACATCCTTTCCTTCGTATTAGATAGGCTTTAGGTATGAAAAATTCTCTTTGTACCATACGAGGTGGTACTTGCATTGTACAAAGGCGGCCTTCACCTTTTACAACGATTTCTACTTTCTTATTACCTGCTCCATATGTCTGACCAATGAAATAGTATTTTTCATCAACCTTTAGCCTTCTAATATCCCGCGGTTGCGGACCGTGGGGATGTCTGAACTTGAACGTTTTAGGCTTAATGTACAGAGTATAGGGTTTGAATTGCCGAAATTTGACTGTACTTTTGAGGTGTCGTTGGCAGCGATCCCCTTCTGCACAAGCAAGTTTCTGGCAACACAAAACCCCAAACTTACTAGACATCCAAGCGTAATCGCATTTCTTACCCTTGCCAGCAGGGGCTTTAACGCGTTTACGTTTCTGTGTTGGACTCTTTAGCGGAGTGTCTTGGAGCTTCTCTGAATTAGGCTGGCTAGAAGGGATGGGGTTGGAAGGAGGTAGAAGGGGCAAAGATTGTTCAAGCGGGATGGAGCAAACAATTTTGGGCGGGGTAGGAGAGCGTGTTAGGTCTATGGTGGGAAGATCAGGGGAGAAGATGGATTTACGGGGTGGTTTGGTTGGTGTAGGTGGCATGGGGGATATAGGTGAGGGACATTGGGATGTAGTGTATGAGAGGATTTTCCGGGTTCTGCTGTATGGGGTGATCCTCGACCTAGACGTCTCTTCAAAAGCCGCAGACTCCGATCCTGAGTCCGATAGCAGCGAGAGTGCTGGAGAGGCTACCGGGACTCGACCTGACGACTTGACGAGTTCTCCTGACGATGGCTGTGCACCAGCCTCTTCCACTGTCGCCGGCAATGGCGACAGGCTGGGCATTGAGGCGGGCTGTGGTGGCGGCGGCGGCGGTGGCGGCATCGTCAGGCAGCTCAGGATGTTCGCAGTCATCAGGTATTCCAGGATCGAAGTCGAGGATGATGAGGGTCGAGACGCGTCGGTCGAGGTTGAAGTTGATGGGTAGTTTTTTAGCTTCAGACCCATTTTACCCATTGTAATAGATGAAAAGAATAGATGTAAAGAAAGAAGGGAACGTGTAAAACAAAAGTCTCAAGAGCGAGAGAGAGAGTACCTGTCCGTATGGGAGTTTGGACCGGAATGAGAAGTGCGTGCAGCCCGGCCGCCTTATATCCCCACCGGGGCTGCCACGCCCAGGATATTAGGGGTGGGGGGGGGGTTTCGCACTTTTTGCGGAGGGGGGGGTTCGCACTTTTTGCGGGGGGGGGGGGTTCGCACTTTTTGCGGGGGGGGGGGGTTCGCACTTTTTGCGGGGGGGGGGGGTTCGCACTTTTTAAAAAAAATAAGCCCCACTTGAGGCATTTATGTTACCATAGCTGAAGCCTCCCAAGGGACCCAACTATTAACAACTCCAAACTTGTGGGTTACAAATACCTAACTGTTATATTTTTTTAACAGACATTAATGTATTAACTGTGTTAATAAGACCTGACTGTTAAACACTTTGAAAGATTTTACATATTTAGGTCAAGGTCACAAAAAAACTTTAAAAAAATTAAGCCCCACACCCCCCTTTGGGGGTGTGAGGCACTTGGGTTGTCATCGCTGTAGCCTCCGAAGAGACCCAACTATGACAACAAGGCAACATCCAATGTCGTGTACCCTTCGCCACGCAAGACTTGTAAACATTTACTGCATTGTCTTTTCAGTAGTTAACAAAGATTCATTTACATAATTTTGTGTTTCCAGAAGGAAACAAACTGAGGACACCCTAGTGGCTTACGTCCTCGTCCGAGTGCAGAGGCCGCCGCAACCTTTTGCATGCCAGCGTACAAACGGACATGCTCCCAAATGCCATCCGCAACCTTTTGCATGCCTGGCAGGAGCCTACCGATAATTAAAATAGGCTTTACACGGGGGCCTACTCCCGTAACCTATCTTTAATATTTTTCATTTAAAATGCATTGAATTTTTACAAGTCTTTGTAGGTCAAGGCCACACGGACATTAAAAAATTTCGGCCCCCGTACATCCATGGCGAACCACGAATGTTCGGGGGCCTTGGGGACTAAAAACACAAATAGCTAACAAAGATTCATTTACATAATTTTGAGTTTCCAGAAGGGAAACATACTGAGGACACCCTAATGGCTTACGTCCTCGGTCCGAGTGCAGAGGCCGCCACAACCTTTTGCTTGCCAGCTTACAAACGGACATGCTCCCCAAATGCCATCCGCAACCTTTTGCATGCCTGGCAAGGAGCCTACCAATTATTAAAAGTGGCTTTACACGGGGGCCTACTCCCGTTCCCTGACTTTACAATTTACTTTGAGCATTGAAAAAGCTCAAGGGGGGATTGCTAAAACAAGCGTATACACTTTAGAAACATATAACACACTTACAACACACAATTGAGCTCAACGTAGTCAATGCTGGAACAAGCACATACACATTAAACACATATAACAAACAAGACACAAAGGATAAAAGACACAGGAGACATAGGGTACAAGTAAAACACTCTCATATAAAACAATTCGCAATACCCAAACGCAAGCGCAATATCTTACAACTAATACAAGTCTTAAAGTTAGAGTAGACTTCGCTAAACACTGAAGGCGCCATTCAATGTTTAGTGATGCCTATGGCGGTCCGTCCCGGTCGTTCACGTTCAACGCGCGGGAGCGGACTGCGAGCCGGCTCTGGCCGGACCCCCTTATATCCCCACCAGGGCTGCCACGCCCAGGATATCAGGGGGGGGGGGTTCGCACTTTTTGTCGGGGGGGGGGGGGTTCGCACTTTTTGTCGGGGGGGGGGGGTTCGCACTTTTTGTCGGGGGGGGGGGGGGGGTTCGCACTTTTTGTCGGGGGGGGGGGGGTCAGGTAAGTTAAGTGGGTCAAGGTCACCCACAACACTTGTACTCTAAGTTTTGGCTATACCCCCACCACAACTGGGTCCCTAGGCTGCACAACACCGCTTCGCCAGTATGTCTCCGGCTTCCATGTGGTGCGTCTCGCTCTTCTCTAGCTCTCTATATGTAAGTAATTTTACAAGTTCTGAATGTAGGTCACTACACTTTAACTCTGGGACGATATCGACTTGTAGTATTTCAGTGTTTTGACTCAAGGTCATCACACTTTAACTCTAGCACATCAGTTATCGTACCAGAGGTGCTCAATAACCTAACTTGTAATGTTTAGGGTGGCGTTTGCACGCCACGTGGTATCGCCATGAGTGTCCAGTCCAGGTTTTAAGTTAAATTAATTTTACTGTAATCTTTTCCATTTCCGCTTCGTTTTGCCAAAGTATAAGGTGTCGCTTAATAAAGTGGTATTTCTCTAAAGTTATAGGAGATTGCAAGGATACAATTAGTTTATTTAGGAGACTCTTCATCTTGGAGTTTAACACAATTTCCACTTTGACTTTGCTTCCACGGCTCTCACAGCCTAAGCTGTACAGGAATGTTTCTTCTAGTGCCAACTCCGGCCAAGAGAACAGTGTGTTGACTGTAGGACATCTCATGGTGAAGTGATGCGATACTCCAGCGTACCACCTCACCTTCCCCCGCCACTGTGACCTTCCCCCACTCCTGCTGTTTCCCCCACCTCTTTTCCCTTGACTCATGCGCTACAAGCAGTCTCTCAGTATTGTGCGGACTTTTGTGAGGTGAAGCCATGTCGCAGGACACTTTAGGTAAGAAACTTAGCCGTGTTAAGACTTTATTAGTTGCTCACTGTCCACCACTCAAAGTTAAGAGAGTTTCAACTTTAGCTAAGTGGCGCAAACTGTTGCGCGGACACCCTAAGTTTTATACAAAACAGACTAATGTCAGTTTTACTGATGAGGATTTGTTTAAAATATTGGATGAAATGACTTTTCCTTGCAAAATTCAGTTAGTTACTCCCATTCCTGACAGTTTAGAGTCTTAGTCTCTCAAGCCGATATACCTAGCATACACAGAGCCTGACAGTCAGTCACTCGGTGGCTGTCGTGGGGTGCGCATCGGTGTCGGCGCTCCGTTGTTAGGTTTTCAAGGTCACAGTAATATCAAATTGTTGGTGTTGTGCTGGTTCAAGGTCACCTGAGGGATAACCGATTGCCCATTTAGGCAGGGTCATGTCAGAAACTCGAGTTTAACTTGGCACTTTTGCCGTTTCTCGTCGAAAATTCGCTCCAAGTGGTCAAGGTCGCGGGGACTCTGACTGAAACTCGGAGCGTAGTGCGAGAAACGGCAAAAGTGCCAAAAAATTTTAAGTTTCGGCGTGACCTTGACCTCAGTGGCGTCGGTGACGTCATTTTGATGACGTAAGGGGTGATGACGTCATCAGCACGTCGTTTCTGTGACGTCATGGGTGTGACGTCATAGAAATGACGTCATTGGTGATGACGTCATCGATGACGCAATCGATGACGTCATCGATGACGTCATCGGTGAGGTCATTGACCTCGATGACGTCATCCCTCAGGTGACCTTGAACTGAGCCAGCACCAACAATTTGACACTACTAATAGGCCTAATAATCTAATTCAAACAATGCAACAGTTCAAATTCATCACTAAATCACTAATTTGAGACAGGGACCTCACATAGTGAGTATTTTAACCTGAATATGAATGAGAGATGAGTGTAGGATGATTGTGGAGCGATCTTGTAGTCTTGTTACTGACTAAGGCCGACATTCTCCTTAGACAGGACTGTTAATTAATAGCCCAACAGCCAATTGTATCTAGGGACCTACAGTTTAACGTGGAATCCGAACCACAATTTCAACCTCCCATATACGAATTGGTCTAATTGTGAGGATGGTCTTTATGGATGAACTAATGTTCTTACATAAGCTACATGAAAAGCTTTGGAAAATATATTCATATAACTTGGGAATATGATAAGTTTAACTAGAGAAAATATTAAGTAATGCAAGCCGCCAAGCTTTGCTGTAGATGTTTCTCCAAAAATTTAGGGCGAATAATGTCCTACATTATTTAGGCCCATCAGTCTGTTTGGCATTTGGCATTTGTAATTGTTAAAGACCCAGGGCCGTAAAGGCCGTAAAGCCTAAATAGGCGGAAAAGGCTGGAGCCTATAGCGGCAAAATTTTAGGGGCGGCACTTTGGCAATTTATAAAAATTTGAAAATCTATCTTACTAATTCCCTAAGGAATTTCTTGTGAGCAGCAAAACTCTTTTATTTATGAACCGATTTTGATGATTGAGGTGTCAAATTAAAGGGAATTCTCTGTAGACGTCATGGAATAATTTTTGTCTCCCTCAGTTCAATGTGCTTTGCCCCATTGGACTTTGAAGTTTCCATGTATTTTAAATACAAGACAAAATTTAGTAAGTTTACCTAACATATGATTTATTTCATGAAAAAACAAACAGCTGTCTTAATAAAAATAACCTTTCTTCCTTCTGTCAGTTTAATTTATTTAGTTTTTCTGTTATCAGTTTATTTTCAAATTTAAGGCTACGGCCACACATGGCAACTTAGTCGCGGCGACACAAACACCGCGACAAAGAAAAAAGTGTGATACATTGCACGTCGCGGGTCGCCTTTTGTGGCCGCCTTCATTTAATTCAATGTATCATACTTTTTTTCTTTGTCGCGGCGTTTGTGTCGCGGTGACTAAGTTGCCATGTGTGGCCGTAGCCTAAATACAACGATGACGGACGAAATTTGATAGTGTTTATTAACATACAGTTTTTATTCAGAGTATAAGGGAGTGACAATTAGTTAATTTAATTATCCGATTGTATTTTATTTTCAGATATGTTGTCTTTTAAATATGCTTAGATATTTTCATGTGTTGTGTATTTAATTTTTTATTTTGATTATCATAAAATATGCCACTCAGAAGACGTAATCCAGTGTTTGCGAATCGGCGTCGTATTAACATTAGAGATCATATGAGAAGAAATCTTGAAAATGTACCTATTCCGGTTTTTTACATCCATAGAAATGTTATGCGACTGTGCAATTATTTTAATATGGCACAGACAGATGCTGTCACAACGTTTTATTTTGACATAGGAAATCTTACTGAGGAGTGTGCCAATAAAACTAATAAAACTTCCCTATGTGTTGTCATAATGGAATTGTTATTATTGAAACACCACTTTGCCTTCCTAATTTAGAGAACTTGATTGAAAGTCGTAATAAACATCGCATGGACAATATAAGAAGTTACATCAGTGCTATATCTTTTGCCTCTTTTGGAGCAAACGTTGCTCTTCCCACCTGGGAAAGGTCCTTATTACTGCTTCAGGATACATGGTGCAGTTTACCTAACATAGAATTATTTCTTTGGATGCAGATCCTGGTACATTTGGCCAATTATATATCATGGACACTGCAGAATCCAATATGTTTAGGCTGAATCATTCTGATAACAGAGAATTAAGAATTGAAGGTTGTATTAGAATTACTAAACCAGACACTATACGATTGTAACAACCCTTATTTACAATCATTTAAAAAAATGAGGGAGGTTGAAGGAGAGATACAGGAAAATGGTGATGACATTTCTAACCTTCACATGGTTTTTCACGACGTCCCTGGAGCTGCGATTTGAGACGCTACAATCCTGCACATGTTTCAGAGGTAGCAGCGGTATATGTTGCCGACAATGATGGTGCACCACCGAGCAATCGCACTACTATTCAAGGTCACAAAAGAAAGAGGTAAACAACCCAAATTTTCTCGCAGACAACCCAAATTCTCTGCAGTCTTGCCAATCATAAGCCAACATATTGAACCATGTGTGTACCCACTTCTGTTTCCAAGTGGTGAACATGGCTGATACAAACCTCTTCCTGTTACAAATGAAACCACTACAAGACAACATGTAACAATGTTAGAATAAAACATTGCTCAGCATCGTTTTGCAGTTAGAGTGCACTTTAGCTTGATACACTCCAGTAGGAAGTTAACCCAACTGTACATTGTTGATTTGTATTGTAGCATTGAAGCAAACAAACTAGATTACATACGATACCACTAGAAGGAACTTCGGGCATATTCCTGTTTAGGTCTTGGTCTTATGGATTCGTTGGCAAATAGGGCAGAAGCTTAAGGACTTCGTACAGGACGTACTGTCATCTTACCTTAATCTTTTATCGGTTCTCCAAGGTCAACGATGCAGCATTACCAAGATGCCATGGCAATGGTAAGGCAATAAGACAAGCCAGATTTATTTCTCATTGAGACCTGCAATACCAAATGGCTGGAAATCCAAGACAACATTCAGCAGCCATGGGATAAAGCAGAACACATAGGCCCTACCTCAGACCTGATCTCATTTCTAGGATTTTCAATGCAAAACGAGAGAATCTTATTGGCTTGATTCTCAAGAAAAAATATTCGGTGATGTTAAAACTTTCATTTGGACACAGGAATACCAGACAAGATGTCTTCCTCTCATCCTTTAGTTAGTTAGTCTAAATGAAGAATACAAAATCAGAGAAGTTGAAGAGATTGAAAGTATAGTTTGTGCAGAACTCCCTGATCCAAATATAAATTCAAGACTGTGTAAATATACTGTAAGTACAAATATATAAAAAATAGGCCTACCAAATTTTTTGGTAAAGACAATATAAGTTAAAAGGTAATTTAAATCCTATATTATAATAAAATCACTGTCTGAAGGGATGTGTGTTCCACGATCTTGAAATGTAGCGGATAGATTTTGCTTAAACTTTGCATTTAAGAGTGTTTTGGCCCAAAAATAAATTTAGAAACAGCCTCAATCCCAGAAAAAATCGTATTTGGTCAAAATATAAGTTTAAAAATCATCATTTTTACCATTGGTCTTATGTGTTTCTATTTTTGTAACGAAATAAAAAGGAAAAATGTACAAAAATAAAAGAATATTAATTAAATAATATTAGAATATTAAATATTAAGCAATTTTTTTGAAACAGCTGTAAACTGTGAAGAGGTAGGTGTTGGTTGTTGGTGGAAATTTAATAGCTTTATTACCATGACACCATAACAAACGTAAATTAAAACGAACGAGCAATGCTCGGTTAACCTGGTACTGTACTGAGTTAATGATATTAAAATGTAGTTAATATTATTAACTGGAAACAACTAGTAATTTTACTAATTTATTAACAGAAACTTCTTTGAGCGCATTATTCTGATTGGACGTATATTCATTTGAAGGAATAAAAATGAGTTTATTCTTTTTATACGAGTTTACTTCACATAACTTTGTAGCAAATTTTTCATATAGGGTAATATTGTAACAACACTCGCAGTTTCAGTTTGCAATGTATACAGAACCGAGTAAGTAGGGACACCTTTATGGGGAATTGAGAACGCCGCCCCTGAAACACAGATAGCAACACCAAGATGGTAAGGATTATGCTGATTGGTTGAATGGAAACAGATGACTAGAATAATCTTACAGAAGTTTGTTATTGTTTTGATTTTTTGTAAACAAATATGCTCATTTTGACATTATTTAAGAGGTTAGAAAGAGCGCTTCCCGTGACAGTAAGGAGAAGTAATCCTAGCATCAGCGCTTTATTTTCCTCTGGTTTTCGGGGGCAAAACTAAAATTTTTTAACATGGGATCTCCCTACTTATTTGGTTCTGTATACATTGCAGTTTGTATAGGCCCAGAAAAAGGGAACGACACTACCGCTCCGAGCGTTTACATTCGCAACTAGTGATTTCCTTTTTAAACTTTTAGGAATTTAGGATTTTACTGGCCACAAAATAGAACAATCGTATGGTTTTGATTTATAAAATAAACTGCCCCATAAAAAATTATTTTTTTTATGAACGGAACGAAAAATTTAACTACTTGCTAGGTGTGGCTGTTCCGCAAAACAGCCAAACTTTCGCCAACAACATAATCAACAGTAAAAAATTGTAGTTGTGAGTTTAGAAACTAGGGACCATTAGCTTCTTCTTCCAGACAGTTTTCACGTTAGAGTGTCACAACTGATAGTTAGGTATGTATGCTTACTCTATGATGTTAGACTGTGACGCTGTCTCAAGAAAACGTTCAAACTTATACTGTTTTTATTTCGGTAAAAAAAATGTGTTAATCGGTGATGACAGGAAAGGCTCGAAGGCTGTAAGGATAAAAATATTGATGGGTAGGGTGAGTGCACCAGTGAATGACCACCCCCCAGTGAATGACCGTTTCGTATAAAAAAACAGTATATTAAGCTTTACCTTTTGCCTAGCCCATCATAAACGGTCTTAAAAGTAACTTCGGATTCTGATTTGGATCCTCCCTGTCACTGGTTAAAAAAGAAAGTGTGAAACATCTGTTTGTAACACAAACAAAATTAAGTGTTCCACCCAGTTCATCTTCAAGCTTCCCCATTATAGCGTATCGAACAAACAAGGTTAGCTGTATTTTTAATTGTTCTTTGATTATTGATTGAAACTGCAATATGATAAATGTAATTAACAGTAAACATGTTAAGGTACAGTTCTGTACGCATTTTAATACCGAAATCATAACCAGCAATTTAATTATACGGCCGGTCATTTACTGGATCACAACTATTGGTATAACCAGTGAATGACCATATCGGTCATTCACTAGATTTTGATCAATTTTCTTTAAACGTTTTGGAAACAACGTTTTCTGGCAGATTAAGTGCTAGGAAGCAGTAAAAATACATCAGAAATCATGTGGGTACAATAAACCAAAATTTGACCGGGGCTTAATGTTTACGGAAATTTACTACAAGAACAGTGGTCATTCACTAGAATCTCTATTTTAACTATCTGGAACTATCTGGAACTATCTGGTTAGTGTTGTTAATATACAGGGTTCCAGCTTCGACTCTGTGAGAATCTTAACAGCTTATTCGGTGGCGAGGAGGGAGAGTGGTGTTAATACAATTTTAAAACGCGATGTAACATGTATTTTCTGTCTGTCGGTATGTATGCATTTTATTTTATATAAATATCATTGTCTCAAAAACGATGATAGATAAATAAATAATAAAATGTTGTAGGTAAGATTAACATTTGGTTTAAATTTCATTTTTGTATAACTTTCAGTTCCAAAATGGTGGTACTTTAAGCGATTTTCAATGTTAAATTTATTAGAGGCCATACAATATTTTTTAATTTGCAAGAAATACAATATTTACACAATTATTGTGTGTATTTTTTGTGTGGTGGCTTTTGTCTCAATTGACCTTTGACAATTTTTAACGGTCATTCACTGGTGCATTCTTCCAAATAGTTGGTATTCTGATACCAATGAATGACCGGTCATTCACTGGGGAAACACCGGTCATTAACTGGTGGATAGGCGGTCATTCACTGGTGCAATGATTTATGTATGATTAATTGTATTTTTCAATACTCTGCTTTAACATAATGCATTAAGTTTTACCATTAGGAACTACAGAAGAATACGGTTAAGACATTTAAACTATTCCCTACACTGTATCGTAAAAGCCTGTTTTACCATGTAAGATTCAAGTGGAAATTCATCCTTAAACGGTCATTCACTGGTGCACTCACCCTAGGCAACTTGATGGAGTCTTAATTTATTTTGTGTTAAGTTTTACTAGTGTACATGTTGCTCGAAATCGAGCAATTTAGTTTCTATATTGATAAACAATTTCATTTACTACAACAGAGTTATTTTCATTTTTTATAACAACTCTTGTAAACTTCCTTTTCAGGCCTACAACGGAGTACAATAATCTACTTTGTTGTGTATTTAAAGTTATTTTGTCATTTTTACCCAGATGACCCTGGTATTTCATGTAGCTCAATAGACCTCCCGCTTACGGGCCGAAGCCCGTAGTCAGCGCCTTAACAAATTATTCAATTTGAACAATTAGTAAGAATTTTACTGTAGATGAATGCCTTTTGCTTCGCCCAATAATTAAATGTAACAACTTTCATTTCAATTTAACATTTTGTGTAATTATTGACCTCAACCTCTTACCTTCGAATCTCGAAGTAAAACGTAAGTTAAAAAAATTAATATTAAAAAAAATCTTTGTATAAATATTTGTGTAAGAATAATTCATTAATATCGTCATTATAATTGCAATGAAATAGATAACGTGTCCGTAAAACAGCACCCATATGTTACAATTAATTTAACTTCTTTTCAATACTGTTAATCAACGTTTACACTATATAAATTTTAAAAATATTCAATTTTCTTTATACTTGAAATGGCAGAACGATAGTGACGACTTAAACCATCTTGTATGGAGTGTCTAATACGAACTATTTGTTTTCTGTCCCCTAGGTATGTAACTTAGAGGTCCATTCTTTATCCCTATATTTAATAATTTATTGAGAAGTATGTCATGTAAGATAAGATCGAATGCTTTAGTCATGTCATAAAATATACATAACTGCTCTCCCACAACATCAAGGTTATATATATATATATATATATATATATATAGGTCACAGATTGCGTCAGTTGTATACACATATTTCTCCTGAAACTGCATTGTTTAATGTTCAACAATAGTTTCTTATTTTCTAAATAACCTCTTTAAAAAACCATTTCAAATATCTTAGAGAATACACTTTGAACAACCGCAAAGATTTCTTCTAGATCATCCAATCATAAATATAATGAATCAATAATTTATCTTACAGGGGGCACTTCAAGCAGGCACTTCTTGTCAATAGCAACGTAAAAAATTTTATATAGCAGGCTATAATTAATGTAAAGATCAGCTTCACTTATTGGCTTCATCATCTAGTTTCCGTTTTTAAATCAATCAAAACAGGCATTGTGATGTTATTTTGATGTTAATGTGATGTTGTATCTCCATGATTTTCTTCTGGAGGACGTTTTACGTTATTTATCTTTTCCTCATAGCTTTTTTTGACATGTCGTTATTTTAACCAGTCCCTTTGGCCAAAACCTTTAATTTGAGACCACTCAGTCAATTCTACAGTTTTGTGAAACTCTCACAATTTTGCTCAAAATATTTTCACCTGCATTTTTAATGCAGTTCGTTAACCAGGTACACTCCGTGGTTTAACATATAACCTCTTTCGTGCGAATAGTACTTTTGGTGATAATACGGTGTTCACACTTAACAGCTGTTAACTTTAAAAACTAATTTCCTTACCAATGTTAATCAAATGGGAAAATTACGAACTTTAACGCTCCTTTCACACATCACGTTTTTAGCCGTGCGGGAAAAACCGCACGATTTAAAAACCGTCCACAACACCATAAAAGTAATTGTCAGCTGGTTAAAAACCTTAAACGTCCCTTTGTGAAAGGTCTCATAAGACTCTATTGGGATGTACGCCGTACGATTAAAAATCGTACGGGCAAAACCGTGATGTGTGAAAGGGGCGTAAGGGCTTGTAGGGCCCTTCCTTTTAAATGGATTTTTACCAATTTACTTTAGAAACAACTTTACACCGAGCTCTATCCAATGACACCAAAATCATCAAAATCGGTTGAAAACTGTGGGAGGAGTGCCATGTACAAAAAACCATGTCGCGTATTAAATATGTATAGATTTTTAGACATTGCGGCCCCGCGCTGTTGCCAATTCTTTAGCTTTTCAAGCGGTGAATCGTATTTGCTTACGCGAAGATTTTCATAAGGCTAGCGGATTTTATTGGTTATACCACAGAAAAAGGAAACGATATCGTTTCCTTTTTTTGTGGTTATACGTCGTATGTCAATGCCTTCCTTTTCCTTCGACCGTGTCCGGTAACGACGCGGAAGTGAGACTCACGTGGGCACTCTGTTGCAATGTAGTAGCTACAATTTTAACTGTTTGTATAAGTGTTATGCGTCGTGTATGTAAATTTGAACTGTTGACGCGGCTTCATCTCCAAGATATTTTATAAATTTGATGGCAACCTGTGTGAATGTTAGAAGGGGCTTGAACCGAAAAACGTGTAGGCCTACGCCATTCACAACTAAGGATTGTATGAAGTAAGTATTATAAATTTTAGCAATCCAGGCTACTATACAAATCAATACGTATGTTATCGCAATTTTTATACGGCACTATGGTCGATAATGTTAGAACTGCTGAGTTTTGCATCTGGAACGCAGTTGTGCCGCCAATGTTATGGCTGAATCTGCACTTATTTTGACTTCTGCTGATAAAGCGTGATTATCGACTGAGTCTGATAACTTGCTTGATTCCTTATCATCTATTATTCAGCCTAAGTGTAAACTGAATTTTAAATTGCCAAAACACAGAATTAAATGGAATCCCTTCTGGGAGGTAACTATACTCAACGGTAAAATTACCTGCACAGAGTAGTAATACAAATTACCTCTGTGGTTACCTATACGGACACGGAATTCGCAAACCATCTATCAGGCCATGCGTGGCCTTCTGATTGGTAACTTTTCTCGTCGAAGTGTTACCTCGCCCAATTTTAATGACAGTTGATTTTCGTTTCCCATTTTGAGTTACGAGTAAAAAAAAAAAAAAAAAAAAAAAAACGAGTAAAATGAGTGTCAATAACCCTTCAACACCACAAAATGTTAATTCAAGCAAAGAGGTATATGGGGGGGGGGGGATTTCCCTCAAATTACTTTGGAAAGTGATCGATTATCCAGTAGGCCTACCGTATCAGATCGTATGATGTCAAACAGTTTTTACTTCGGAAGAATGTGTGGAATTAATTGGTTATCGCAAACTAAAATCAAAGGTGTTGGCCTATGTAAGATTACGTATTGCGTATGTTTAAAATAATTGTGCACTGTGCACTTCAAAATGCTGAAATTATGTCCATGTGGATGAGGTGCTTTTACGAAAACGCGATAAGTTGATATGATCACGAGATGTCATGCAGGTGGCCGGGGCCGGGGCCGGGGCGTTCACGGGCCAGAGCGCATGCGCGGGGAGCGCAACACCTCCTGGCGGCGGCGGCGGCAACTATCAGCTGATCTCCGCCCGGCCGGCGGCCGCCGAGCGGCAAAACATTCGACACCGGAAATCAAGGGGAAATATTGTATAACAAACTGGTTTTGTAACTAATAAATTAATTCTTTCGAAATAAATGTTTAAAAAAATATTTCGGGAAACACACTTAGTAGATTTGGGCGTTACAAGAAAATTTTGGTAAAAAATAATCGTTTAAATAAATCAATAACGTCCATAAATATTATCAACGTTCCGCATAAAAATTAGTAAATTGTTACCCATAAATGAAATCACTGATCATATCCTACAATTTTGTTAAAAAACTATTTCATAGATCTGCCTTTCAATAAAATTCAGAATTTTCTAAACAATTAAATTGATGTTTATTGTTTTATGTTGCTTTAACTTCATGAGAATTTTCGATTTCTAAATTTGTATATTAATTAAAATTTTAAGATTATTTTAGATAAAAATCCTTGGTGTCCAATATTTAGCATAGTTATATACGGCATTATTGGTCTACAGGTAATGGACAAAGAAGCTTTCTGATTTGATATAAGTGTTCAAACGATTACCGGTATTAAAAATGTTTACAATCCAAAATCGTCTACATGAATTGAACGCCTAACAAATTCGTCCACTCAAAAAGCGACCGAATTGTCCAGTCACATAACGTCATAAAATACCGTGGCTCGCCAATCAAATCAATACAGCCCTGTATGCAGCGTTTGGCCCGGCAGTTGCTGTCTTCTCTCTCTCTCTCTCTCTAACCGAAAAACCTTGCAAAACACAGGAGACGAATTGTCGTGGCAGAAGTGCCGATTCGGCTGAAATGCACGGCCGGTGTTTCGGTGAAAACAATCAACGCGTGAGATTGTGTCAGGCGCTTGTGACGCGGCACGGAGAAAATGGCGGCTGCGACGACCCTCACAATCTACTGTCGGCCGCCGCGCGCCTCGTCTACTGCCCGGCCGTGTTCGGTTGGCGCTACTTACTCTACAAACACGTCATCAAACATCAAATTTATTGTAGAAATATTCTTGGATGGACCTTTGTCCAATCTGGAGTTCATTGTAAACTATTCTGGAGAACTAATTCCAGGAGTTTCTACTTCTTATGTAAAAACTCCATACATAGGAATTTTAACTTTTACAGTAACATAAAGCTTGATGGAAAAAGTATCAGTAAACCTGGTCAGAGGGATGTTTATCTGAAACGTGGAACCGGAAATGAAAATTTAAGATAATGAGAAGTTTGAAAAATTTTCAGCCTTTTCCGAATTCAACATGTTCACGGATTTTTGTTGAAAAAGTTTATAAAATTCTTTTCAATGACATAACTACACAATGGTTAGGTGAAGTCATGTGGATCAAATCTGTATTTTCTTTTTAGCGTAGGTGATAAATAAATGTAGATGCAGGTAGTAAAAGGCAGGGGGTGGATCACCTGAGGCAGAAATGGGTCAGGGTCATTTGCACAACTTGATCATAACAAAATTGCTTTGGCCTAAAACCTATTTTATATCTTACATTACTATATACAGAATTTATTTTGAGCTGTACCACATAATTTCTCATTAATGAGCCAATAGATAAATATTCTGTCATTCACCGGCATGTATTTGCATGGTAATTATTGTTCCTGTATTTTTGTAATATTAGAATGTATTGCGCTGTCACACGGGACAGTCGAATAGTCGGAACTATAGAGGCAGTGTCGGTATGACACAATACCTCAAGGTTGCGGACATGCCTGAATTTTCAACTGTCTCCGTCCGTTCCGGGCAAGAAGCCCTTTCAGGCTACTACAATATGAAAACTATTACGTTTCAGATATATCAGTTTTTAAAAAATCAACAGATTGTATCTGGAATAAAATTAATAAAGTAGGTAGGCCTAGTCAATTAAAAATATAAAAGAACAGAGGGAATACAACTAATGAGAATAGGCATACTAACAGTTGTAAACTTTACAGCATACTTTACATACAGTTAAACTTGTAGAAATATACCTGTGTACGCAGCTTGAATGTGTTTTGGGAACGAATATGTAAATTATGCTAGAATCAAATGCATTTTCTGATCAACACATATCGAGGATCGGTCGGTTAGGCGGCGACACACTACCGGGCTTTATTTCGGAACGTACATCGGACCGAACATAAAACCGAACAAAGCACCGTGCAAGGAGGTAAATTTACTCCCAACATTTCCCCGAACAAGACATCGGACCGAGCATCGTACAGTACAAATTCATCGAGCGAGGTAAAGGAAGTTTGGAGAAAGAGGGAGAGCGTGATGAGTGAGAGTGCTGGAGGATGTGGTGGAGAGGGGAGGGCGTTCCATCTCGAGCGTTCGGAGCGACGCTCGGCTCGGGAAGGCGTACGGAGCAAAAAATCACCCTGACACACTATTTGCCGTACACCGGAACGTACACTAGACCGAATGGACCGATCATTTCTTTGATGTTTTACCAGAAAACCGCCTGCAGAGCGCTCGACTAGACGTTAAGTACGGCGTCTGGTACAGGGTACGGTTCGGTGGAAAGTCCGGTAGTACGTGACGCCGGCCTACGTTCTATCGTGCGAGGTTGAAGGAACTTGCCCACACAGGCCCATTGGCCTATTCCGATGAAGTGTGCACAGGACAGTATTGACAAGACAACCCTAACTCCACTGAAGTGAACAGATGCTTAATTTCTTATTGTCTTACTCTGAATGACCTTGTTGAGTAGTCCATTTCAAATTACATTTGAATCAGGTTAATACATTTTGTATTCACTACATTTAATTGCTATATTTATTTAAATATTCTATGACATCATCTCTGTAATTTGAGAAGAGGATGAATCCAGGTGTCGCCCCTATATTGAAATAAAGCCTCACATGGGGGCTAGAGGCAGATTCAAAGATATCATGACTAGTCCAATAAATCACAATGTTTTGTAATTTAGGTAGAATATTAAGAAATATGTAGGCCTGCAAATGTTCTATGCCTTTTATCAACACTTCCAAAGCCTATATACATTGTTGTACTAAAAATGAACTAGAATGACTTTATTGTAGAGCCTGAGTTTAAGGAAACAAAATACAGTATTCAGTATTGATTTTTAAAACGTAAACATAACCAAGAAAGTGTAAAGAAATACAAATATAAAATTCAACAACATTAACATTCTTAAATTCACAGCTAAAATTCCATACTAAATACAATATTCTATTCTTACTCCTACTGTGTACATAGTAATAATTTTTACCCTCTTTTTTGTGTATTCTGTATTCAGCAACAAGCTTCAAAACTGCACAACTGGTTAAAGTAGGCCTAATTCACTGTAAGTGGTACAAAATACTGTATATTAGAGGATTAGAGGAATTGTTACAAAGGTGGAACCAGATAGTGCGAAGCGCAGCTCGCATGTTATCGTTATCATTTGAGACTTTGAGAGCCACACACGAGTCAACCTAATTGTAGCCATCTATATCACATTAGAGGGCCCTCCGAGCTATGACACAACACTACCGCCACCGAGTGCCATACGCTACAACGTCCAGTTCATGTAAACTAATGCACTAGTAGTGTTGTTCCCCCGCCCTCCTTGTAGAGTATAGTAATGTAAAATTAAACCAAAATCTGGCTAAAAAATGGAAAAAAGTCAGACAGCCAATTTTTTTTCTGAAATATCTCTTATGTCATCCCCTGACCTCCCTCAGAAAAGTTCCCCAAAATTCCCAGTGGGGAACACGTATAAAAATAATGCGATGGCCCACGGGGAGTCAGAAGTACATATTACGTAGAACACATACTTATACTGTATCCAATCTTAAAAGTGGGGAAAATTTCAGCCTGAGTCAAAAATCATTGCCTGTCACACTTTGAAAAAAAATTTTAATCTAAGAGTTTTAAAATGCAAATATTTTAATATTCAAAATAAAAAATAATAATTCAATAATATTAAAAATATCAATAATATAAGTAATATTCAAAATATTTGACCTTTCGAGGCCCGGATTGCGGCAAACGTTTGCTTCTGTACCTTTGAAAATGGGGTTGGTTTGGCAATATGCATATCATACTACACTTGAACCATCCTCTACATGTACGTCCAAAAGAGGAACTCATAAAAAATATTTTTTGTCTTAAGCCATGTTACACAACATTTTGAATAAAGAGAGTACAGTACATAGACGCAAACTAGACGTCCAAAGGTCAAATATGTCGGAAGTTATTGAATTAAGGTTTTGATTACATTATGTTAATATAATTTTTAAACGTCTGCTATTTTCCTCCCGACCGTCACACTGAGACCGGGTTTACGGCATTGTGTTCATTTGATGTATAGACCTTACGATTATTTTTAATTCTGTACGATACGCTGAGTATTAAGTTTTTATTGTAACTCCTCGCACCCTCCATTTTTGGGCATGATCTCTATTGGGGATTTCAGTGGTCTTTTCGGAGGAAGGTCAGAGGATGCCATGGAACAACACATTTTAATATAAATCTGTGTCAACAATTATTTCATTTTCCTAACAAATTTTACTACACTTGCAGTCGGATATTTTAGTGGAGAGATAAGCAAACGCGTAGGCTATCACACAACTGCTATCGCAACGGCTGGCTGCTGGAAAGCAGTTTATACCTGCAATAGTTGTTTAATTATTGCGCCGTTTAGATTTTGTTACTTAATTTGAATTACGAAATACAGCTAGCTGAATTTAGTGGAATCTATACTTATATCATTCAAATATATAGCTTTACTTGTTTAATACGACTAGTCCACTTAGTCCACTTGTTGCTCGAAATCGAGCAATTTATTTTAATACAATACAACAGTAACATTTAGTTCTAAACGACAACCGACCAATCCAATGTTGTGAATATTAGTAATTACAAAAAAAAAAAAAAAAAAAAAAAAAAAAAAAAAATACACGTATTTACAGCTGTACATTAACAGATTGGTAAAATGTTAAGCTAAACCCAATGTTATTCTAATGGGAAAATTTCAAATTTAATTTGTGTATAGCGCCCCCTTATTTTATGTCCGTTCTTCATGAATTTTTGGTGGAAACAACTACAGACCAAGCCCTACCCATAACGACACAAAAAACTTGAATATTGGTTAAAAACTGTATGAGGAGTTCTCAACACAAAAAAACCCCTTAGCGTATTAAATAAGTACTAGAGATCGCCTCCTGATCGAAATTCGATCAAAATTTCAGTTGATCTGGACCCAAGAAGCTTAAGAACGTTTTAGAACTAAAACATCTGTTCTTCCTAATTTTCTAGCAGTTGTTTTTACAGCAGCTGTCTAATGATTCATTCATTTCTCTTTTCTCCATAAGATTAACATTGGACCTTTGAAAGCCTGTGGGGCGTAGCCCTGGAGTCCGTTGTGAATTAGAATGTGATTCTGCTCATCTACAGGAATATACCTTTCTAACGGTATGCTCGGATTTCTTCTACGATGTACACGAGCTGAGAAAAAAGGAGGAAATGAAACATGCTTGCGTATTAATATATAGATAGATAAGGATTTTTTTGTGAGAACTCCTCCTACAATATTTAATTTTTAAGTACCTGGGTGCCAAGCATTTGCTCGGTAAACCCAACAGTAGGCCTATAACATGCTTTATAGTACCTAATGTCAGTTACATGCAGACAGTGCGCTAAAATGCCCAGTGCAAAAGGCTTATTTATTGTTCAAGAGGAGCTCGTTCGCTTCGCTCACTCGCCTTTCAGGCGGTTTCAATGTAGGCCTACGCTGCACTCTGGTATGTATTTGTTCAAACACATGTTGAATCTTTAACACGTGGATTCTAATTTTAATTCGCAGCTATTTCATAATTCTTACTAATGATTTTGTTTATAAATTCAAATTAAATTTTACAAATTGATTAGTTGTTTTTATATGTTTACATGACTAATTTATCTAATTCATAATCAGCAGTATGAAGTACAATTAAAAAATGATTAATTATTTTCACTATACATTATTACCATTTAATAATTTTAGTAACTATGGCTGCCATGCAAAATCACATGTTTGTACTTGAACCACGTTGTCTGCACTTTGACAGTTGAGACAGCTGTTTTTTTTTTATTTCTTTGTTTTAATTTTTAACTCCATAAGGCCAATGATTAAAAATGTTTAATTTCATTTTAAGATTACAAAGAAATAAGATTTTTTCTGGCATTGTGAACTGTATTTATATTATTTTTATACCAGATCTAAGTTTTTTGCAAAGTTTGAAGTGAATCGTTCGAGCCGTTTATGAGATCTGTGTGCAAACATACAAACACACTACAAATATACCTTACTCGTATTAGGGAGTAGGATAGGACATGATACTACACCTCCTAAATGTGTTTTAGTTTCATGCTTTAGTTAATAATAAACTAAATTATGACAAATCCACATTTAGGAACGGTGTAATATAAGTGCTGTCTTATTTAAGATCGAGCTTATTTGATATAAAAAATACAGAGTTTGATCAGACGGTCTTTCTTTGGTCTTTTCTACTTGTACTTTCTCTCAGAACTGTACATACAGGACTAGGCTATAGTATAGGACTCCCTGAGTCTCCCTCCCCCTACACGCCAGGTGATGAGGTGACCCTGTATTCCTTCCCCCCTCCTTTCTCTGCAGGCATCTCTTCCACCTCCCCACCCCTCACCATAGAGGCTTTTACAATGGACTTAGGCACCACTTTATTGCTTGTTCTCCTTAAACACAGGTTTAAAAATAAAAGTTTTAAAACATAAAGTAAAACAATGGAATTAATTATTTGCTTAGTTATCATTAACCAGGAGTTTGAGAGATTCTGAAATTTAAGACATAGAAAAAATGTTTACATATTCAATTTATCAAGCAGGTACCTACATAGCATAGCTTACATTTTATAATACAACTTATACTGTAAATTAATTGTAAACATAAATTTAAATTTATTTTATTTAAATATTTAATTTGTAAATATAAGTTTACAATTTATTTTATTTAAATTAAGTATACATTTTCAATTTATTTGTTTTAATTGTAAATATTACATCAATTTATATTTTTCAATAATTATTTCAGTTTTTAGTATCTAACAAAAATAATGTGTTCCATTTGACAAAAATATGCTAATTTCAAGTTTAACAGAATATAAAACTTAACTCTGGGTATTTTTCTGCTATATTTTTTTGCACAGAGCTGGTGACCCAGCCATCGGCTATTTATAGCTTGCAATGCAGAATTTTATCGCAGGTACTTTCAACTGCGGCAATCCAATAAAGTTTCAAGAATTCGCACCAAATTTAACCAAAAAGAAACAAAAATTATGAGCTGTTTTAAAATATACACTCCCTCACTTTCTGACATTTCCATTTCATGATTACAGTATTTTAATAATGCTATACAGCAAAGCACATGGTGCCCAAAATACGCTAGTTAGCAGTTTGGCCGATGGAGCGCGCTAGCTATCACACGTCGTCTGATATCGACAGACACTACTGAGCATGCGCGGGACGTAAAAGAGCCAGTTTACCGAGTCAGTTTGCGCCTAGTCGAATGAGGGTTGAGATGTGAGTGTCGCTCGCGCGTAAAGTTTTGCGGTGCCGGCTAAGTAAACTTTATTAGTGTTCTACATATTTAGTTACGTTCATTAGTGATTTAACTGTTGGTAATGAGTGAGATTCGTCACCGGGATCGCATTTTAGAAGCGATAGATCAGTTGCGCAAAAGGAAAGCGCGGCCCGACGTAAATAGAATATGCAGTTTTATGTTCCGACGCTTCGCCGTTAACTGTATAGAAACCAAATTGGACCTTCAGAAACTTATCGATGCGGAAATTGTGATAAAAGTCGATTACAAAGGTAACACTAGCTATCGGAATGCCGCAAAATGGGCTATGTTACCATCGTACAAGTACAAAAAGGAAATTGATACGAGTAGCATAATTAGTAGCGCTGTTGCAGAACTAATAGTATTGGAACCTGATTACTTGGACATAGGCGTGCCTGAATTCGAATTAGAGCAGCATATGATTCAAAAAGACGGCAAACGATTTTCTAAGAAAAATTTAGAAACTATTTTAAAAAGAGAAGTAGAAATAGGAACCTTAGTCAAATTAGAGAACGGTAATTATTTCTTGGGCGAGCACTCGTCAATGAATTCCGGCTCAACAATGAATCGGCCGTCTGCCTCTAGCGTTGGCAGCCCTGCGAGGCATACAAAACCAAATCTGGCGTCAAGACAAACATCACGTCAAAAGAAAATTAAATTGATTACTAAACAAAACGACAATTCGAATGATACGAATGACAGTGATAAGATGAAGCCAGAAGATCAACCAAATTCCTCAAGTGAATCTGCAAACGTGGGCTTCAGAGTAGGAGGACGACAAAAGGTAAAAAATATTTTCTAAAGACTAATATCGTAATTTTGTTCAATATAGCAATTATTAACTCTGTGCTATATGAGTGTTTTTGTATGTGTAACAGATCTTTGAACTAGAAAGTAGCATGTACACTATAATCTTTAGGGCCTATGTGATCTATATTGGTAATAGATTATGATTTCTTCCTGTCCATAACCTATGCCACTAAGTTTTAAAGAGGAATTTCAAGTTTGGTACAGAAATACCTTATATGAACAAATTTAATTAGGCCTATTTACCTCAAGCTGCAAATGCATAACTTATTCTATCTTATTGTGTAACATTAGTGCTAAATGGGGAATCCGCTCCCCTAACCCTTCTTATAATGGGATGATTCCTGAGAACATCAGTCAACAGTCCAACACTGTGCCAGGTTTAGAGAGTGCTTGGACTCAATTAAGTTAAAATTTCATTCAGTAAAATGTGTCCCTAAATTTATAAGTTAAATTTTCCAAGGTGGTAACTTACAGTTAAAAAAAATCACATTCTTTTCTTGAAATCTACGTTAACATCATGCCTGTGGTTGCATTACTAATGTGACTTAGACCTATATTACATTGAACAATGTGAAATTTAACACTTTGTGAAAAACAAACTGCACTGTGCATGAGTTTTAACATGTTCGCTGCGGCATGTATCCGATAGGATACAAAGGCGTCCCTTCGCGGGTGCGGATGTATCGGATCGGTTACATATGACAATGTTAAGATAATGCGACTGTTTGAGAAATCTCTAGCGTTTGAGAAGGAAACACATATTGTGCATTAGCGTGTAGGTAAGGGCATTGAGCTTTAGTTTGCTTGTGATTAGTGTATATTCTACAGGTTTTTAATTTCGTGCTATCGTTGGAGGAATGTAAATATAGTTCAGCGTGGGGGTTGAGTTTTGACATTTTATATTCCGCAGCGAACGTGTTAAAATGGACATAAGCCTAGGCCTATGGTTGTTATTCCATTTGCCCCAATGACCATGTAAAAATTTTAAAGTTAACTGAATTAGCCTAGAATTGTTTTGTTTTCAGAGAGCAAGAATCGTTTTTGATCCTTCAGACAACAATTTGCCCACTCGAGTGAATAAAAAACGAGGGCCAGGTAGGCCCCTGGGATCTTTAAATAAATCGACTACAGCCAATACAAGCCTTACATTGCCCCCTGGAGCTACTACTCCGCCAACAAGTAAAACTACCACAACACCAAGTTCCTCACCTAAATCAAGTGTTACCACTGGCACACAAGCAAAGCCGGCCTTCAGCACTGTAGTCAACACTCCGCCCGTTAACCCTAGTCTATGTTACATCTGCCATTCATATGGACAGAGAGTCAAAGGCGTTCCTGAAAGACTGATATCATGTACAGACTGTGTGGCTCGAGGTAAGAAAATAATTTTAGTCCCTGACTTAAAACTAGTAAAATGTATTAAAAGGCCTAATTTACACAGTAAGTCCTTGCATTTTGTGTCTTTAAGTTATTCTCAAACTAAAATTTTCCATTAGGTATTGCTAGGCTAAAGGAAAGATTTCCAATTCTCTTTTAAGGTGGGTACCTAGCCTAATTTTTTTTTCGTGCCAAATAAGATATTTCATGTTGTAGAAAGTACGGTTTGAGCTGATGTACAGTAATTAAATGTATTAGGTTTTAACACAAACCTCTAAATAGGCGTAGCCTATTTTTATTATGGATATAGGCCTAAATCAAAATTTGTTTGCTTTTAATTTTAGTGCTTTCTAGTCTTTTATCATTTACCAAACCGTAAATAAGAGCACCCAAAGGACCATCGGTGTATTAAAATATTCCTAGAACTTGTAGAAAAATAATTTGACTTATTTGATTACACACACTTGGTCTTTCACTTTAACACATTCGCTGAGGGTGTGGTCAGTGCTAACCCAGCGCCATGGTACGCACTGAATATCCTTTAGCAATGAATGTGTTAAACTGAATACCTCTTAACCAGCAGCGCCTAACCAGCCTATACTGGCAATAACCAATTATCTATTAAGTTAATGCATTAAATTTTGCACTACGGTATTTGAAAGCACAGTAGCTTCACCTCGAGGACATAATGGAGGGCACATGGATCTGTTTAGCTCTCCTCCAGCAGAGTCCATTACAGTATATTATTGAGAATGTTACTTCTATAATTTATTTCCTTTTTTAGATATGATCATATAAGCAGTAAGTGTTCAATCTAAATTTTAGTTATGGATTCAACAGTTTTGGGAGGGGGTAAGAAAAAAATTGGTATTCTCAGGGGTTATGAGAGTTGAGTTTTAACTCTGAAATAAGTATTAAACTATAAATAAAGAATATTAATTTATTAGTAGTGCATAAATAAGCACTACCTTATCCCTATAATAACTTCACTACAATATTTTTTGTGTGGCGCAAGAAATGACACTCAAACAGAGTGAAATTCTCCACGAGCGTCTTTTTCACAGCGTTTTGGTCGCATCTGAACTAGAACTATGGCGAGCAATGAGGGGCGTCTCCACAAGCGCCTTGAATGCGTGACAGCTGTTGACACTGTCGTGGACAGCTGTGTTTGAAGACACAATGGCATCGTTGTAGGCCTTTCTCAAAGTAGCGTCTTTCCCACAAGTGTCGCCAGCCTTCACACCATACATAACTTACATACCGTAATATAACATATGAAGCGTCGTCCCCTAGACCACTCGTTGCGGCATAGGATCAGTCAGAGGCAGTGATTCAGGCACTGCCATGTCAATTTAAATTTTAGTTAATCTCTCTCTTGAAGAATTAAAGATTGATTTGATTTGGGTTGGCTCAGTCTTCTTATGTTGCACGGAAAGGTCAAGGAGAGGTTTAGGTTAGGTTAGGTAGGCTATTGAGTTTGTTCTGTCAGAAATTCTTTGAGGTTGTAGAATCACTTATCAATGAGATACTTTTTCAATTTAATTTTGAGTTTTGAGAAGTTACCAATCAAAGTGATGTGAGATGGTGTTTTATTGAAAAACTTAGGTCCAAGAATGCCAGGCTTATTTTCTAGTAATCTAAGGTTGTGATTTACGGTACTAAGATAGAATCTGTTGTTTCTGAATCTAGTATTATAGCTATAGGAACGTTAGTGAAACTGTTATTGATTGCAAAAATGACTATTTTTTTGCAAGTGTTAAGAATAAAGAATAAGAAATAAAGAGAGAAGGCACAAGTAAAATTTTGAATTGCAGGTTTACAATGGTCCCTAGGACTTAGGCCATAAATGTACCTGATCGCTCTTTTCTGTAGCTTAAACACTATTTCAAGATTTTTTTGGACGAATTACCCCATAAAACTATGGAGTAACTGATTTGAGACTCTTTTAGATGAAAATAAACTTGCCTAGCTAACTACACACTGCCCATCCTAGCAATGATTCGAAGGACATACAGACCTGCCGAGAGCCTGTTCCTGAGATGGAGGATTTGTTCATCCCAGGTCAGCCCATCGTCCAATCTCACTCACAGATAACTGTCAGATTTGACAATGGAGAGTTGACTGTCACCTATCTCTAGGTGTAAAACCGTAAAAGTTTTGAGTTTTGCCGTTGTCTTGATTGAATGAAAATTTAATTGGTCGTGGAAGGATTGAGAGAGATTTTTAATTTCGAAAAGTACTGAGCCAGTTGGTAGATTTTGATGTATAGGCTTGCACAGACCAGAGCGATACTCCGTGCGATACCAGAGCGGGCGCGATACTTTTTCTTGGAAATTCTCGTGCGATACCATGTTGTCTTATGGAGCCGCACACACCAGAGCGAACTGCAATACGCGATACCGAGGCGAATGCGATACTGTAGCGATAGTATCATGGTAACGCTGCATGCACTGTTCGCAGCGCTTTATCGCCGCGATACCATGCGGCCAAACCATGAACTACTCAGTGTGCTGTGCTGTGCAAGTTGTAACAACGACAACAACAACATGTCGTGTATCATCGAACCCTTACTTGAAGTTGTTTATATATACCCGTTGCTCTATGATTTAAATCACAAGGATTATAAGAACATATGGAAAAAGGACAAGATCTGGGAGGACATCGGAAAGACATTGAATATTTCTGTTAAGTAGGTCTAGCAAAAGTTTACCAAACCTTTCTTCCAGGATGGGTACTGCAAAATATTTATTGAACAATTATGTTTCGTGTGCCGACCCGCACCCAATCACCGCACCCTACGCTCCCCTCTGAGGTGTACTGGGTTCCCGCGCGTCTCTTTTTCCCGCTCTGGTGTGGAAGCACTTGTTTCCGCTGCGATATTATCGCCCAAGTAACGCAGATAAAATTCCAGAAAGGTATCGCGTTGCTCCAGCGATAAAGTATCGCTCTGGTCTGTGCAGGCCTTATGAATAAACTTTAAGCTTTGTTTGATTGAGGGTTTTGGTAAAAAAGGGTATTGTAATCGGGATACACGACCAAGTCTTCCTCAGTAAGGGAAAGGTAAATGTCTATGTAAATTTAAAACAGTAGGGGGGGGGCCCAAGATTGAACCCTGGGGCACCCCACTTTCGACCTTACTTACGATCTGACATTAAGTGTTGTGTATGGGGGGTAATTACCACATTCGGTGGTAGTATTAAACTGTGGTGGTATTTTTTAGGTATAATGTGTGGTGGTAATTTGGAGGTCAGACTTTTTAATGAGCATAGGGGCTAATTGGGAAAATTTAATTTAAATCAGACAATGTCTTACAAAGATCTATAATTTCATTCTAATATAAGTATTTAATAAAGCAAATACTTGTTATTTTGCAGATACCTTTTTGTGCTGAGAGATTTAATATAAGTTTCAATCTTTTCATCAATCATTTGTTCATTGCTAAATGTCAATGAAAAGTTAGAATTGGAGAGAATTAGCTCAAACCCTTACTAAGTTATCAAGTTCAGTTGAGATTTCTTTCCACATTCCAGTTAGGTCTAGTTAGTTTTTAGTAAATTTTTATGGTAAATGTACTTATCAGTAATAGGACTACCATAGATTGTAAACAATTTCAAAGATACTGAAAAAAAACTTTCTGTTGTCACTGAACATTGCGTAGAATAGTATTCAAAAGCCTGCTTGTTAATGCTGGATGCTTCCAATGCTATATTTACATTCAGAGGCGGAATTGGAAATTTGCCGCCCCTGGGCTATTCAAATAGTGCCGCCCCCTCCCCCGCCATAATTTCCTAATTTATATCCACAATTATTGCCCCAATTCCTATGCTATTTCAACAGGAGGGGGCATAAAAAGCTGAAAATAGTGATCATACGGAACTTAAAATTTAAGAACTTGAAATCAAAGATTTTGCGTTGCGATGCAAGAACTACCAAAGTGTGGCTCAAAGCATGACTATTAGTGTTTGACTGGTTCTTTGACCAATTTGAGACAAAATAACAAGTGCCGTTGCGATCAGTCGAAAACTAGCCTTTTGCTCGTGCGTAGTTCACGGCCGGTGGAATAGGGCGGAATACTGTGACCTTCGTTCCAGTAGATTTTTGAGGTTTTTTAGACACGTCTGAGTGTAGCAATAATAAATTGGCTTAGTGATTTTAATTTTATTCTAGATACAAAACCATATAGGCCTACTAAGGTATTTAAAATGAAGTATTAGATAAAGTGCAATAGCTAAATTACGACTATTTATGTGTTTTCTCGTTAAAGTTTGAAATAAAAATAGTGTCAATAGCAGTAACAATTATCACTATAACCTGGCATAACCTCAAATCACCCATCACGAATGCACTGGTGCAGCTCGGCGGTGGCGGATGTCTATACGGGGGGAGTAAGAGGGGGGGCGGCGAGGTGGCGGATGGTTCCTTTGCGCCGCGACGTTTGGATCGCTAACGTGACAAATCAACGTAGTTCTGAGTTCTCCCAGCTCCTCTTTAAAGCTCTTTAATGACCCCTTGCGCTAAGATATTATGATCTCGCTTAGAAAATAGTCACTATCGGTTCTCAAATTTTTCTGTACAATTCTTCCAAAAAATTTCACCCTCCAATTATTTGAGTTTTTTAATTTGAAGCCTAAAAAATGCCGTTTTTCAAAATTTGCCGCCCCCTGAATTCTGCCGCCCTGAGCTATAGCCCATTTAGCCCATATGTAAATACACCCCTGTTTACATTTGTTTTTTCTTTATCAACTTGTAACAGTTGAAGTTGCACAAGTCCAGTAACACACCCAAACTCTACCATGTCCATCGCACGTTTATCGCCTCGTGGAGAATGGTTGGTTTTAACTTCCTGGCGCCTTAGACGCAATTCACTCGCGAGTGCCTAAATGCTCGTTTAGATTGGACAACATTTTTTCGCGTCTCAACAGCAATGTTGTCACAGTAGAATCTTGATAACTTGGGTACCGATAACTCAGTTTAAGTACATGTTCAAAAATGTTCTAGGTAGGCCTACTTTTTTACTGCTGTATTTTTGCACTAGTATGTACTAATAATATACACGACATGATTTGTTTAGTTTATATATTCCTTGGAACACATCATCTTGGTTTTATGTATCATACTACAAAATAAATAGACCTTGCTGTGATCAGAGATATAGCTACTTACTAAGTAGTTGTACGAAGTAGGCCCAGTGGAAAAGTAGGATATCACTTGAAAACACATTTTGCCAAAATGCTTTATTTAGGCCTAGTTACGATATAGGATCAGGATCTATGTATTTATACACACGACCATTAAATTCTCTTATGGCCAACTTTCACTGGGCTGATTGTCATTGACAGCGGATTTAAAACAGTCTGATCTGTTAGATGACAAGCTTAATATGGCTCTGGATAACTAAGCATTCCATGCGACTACAAGATCCAAGAGTACCGTTACAGCAGAACCTGTCCATTGTAGACTAATTAGTTAAACTACAGGTACAACATTTTTTTCTCTAATAATGACAAATTTATGATTAGTAAGATTTATTTGGCCAAGTTTTAGATAAGATTTTAGAGGTTTTTGTCTTTTTCCGTAGCTCATCCTAGCTGTTTGGAGAACAGTAATGACGGGCCTGGCCGGGATGGGACGTGGCAATGTAACCAATGCAAATTTTGTGTCAGCTGCCAACTAACTTCGGTAAGTTTATGCCTAAAGTATCAGTGGTATGCTTTTGTCTGTTTGTCATACTTTTTACTGAGGGTAAAGTTTTATTTTAATATATTAAAATCAACAGGATTAATAATAACTTTGTGGAATCATGTGGTAGTCTAGATTGGGCTTGCCCTTTTCCTAACAAATTTCTGTTAACTTGGGTTGGACGTATAATTTTGTACTAATTCTAAGTATAATTTTTTTATAAATTTAATTTTTTAATTAATATAAGACTTGTCTGTCAAACACATCAATATCTACAGATAATAAATTTCAAAGCTTTTGTATTAGGTATTGTAAAATATTATACAAGCTCAGCCCTGTTTCTAATTTATTATTTTAAAAAGTATATTATATAAAAGTCTCCCATTTTCACATTTTTAATTCAATAAAGTTGAATCAAAATCCCCAAGGTTTATATTAACATTCTTAAAAGACTTAAAATGCATTGAAAGGTTTTTTGTAGAAAGTATAGATAAGTTGATGTAACTAATTTTTTTAATCCCTCAAATTAAAGTTTATCATATTCTAAATAAATTGCTCTTTATTCACACATCCATTTTGAAATAAGTTATACTTTTTTTATTCATTAGGCTCTATCATTTTGATTAGTTAGATTATAAGATTTTCTGATTGCTCTACATTTTATATATGAAGCATTGGTTTTAACCTCACAAAGACAGATAATAATCTTTTTATAATCTGGACATAAAGTCTTTAAGATATACATAGTAGAACCCCTGTAGTCTGGCCTCGGATGGTTCGGCCGCCGAATAATCTGTCCGTACATAAATGGAACATTCGGCCGGGAACATTTCCCATGGACTGCAATAGACACGAGTCAACTGGTTTCCATGTACAATCAGTATCACTAAAATATTTCAATTAAACTGACAATTTTGTGACAGTTTAGTTTCAGACGTCTTTTGGAATATTGTATACTCTGTCACCGTATTAGCAGTGTTTTTTACTGCCCAATCGTCAATGATCCACAGAAGTTATCAGACTGCAGAATTATTTTGTTACTATTGCCGTCCCATTTCTATTTTAGGGCCTTTGTTGGTAGCCGGTATTATTGTTAAGCTAAAACATTCGCTCGGAAGTCGTCCACTTAATGCAGTTTCATCGCTAGTGACCGCTTAATCATTTGTCCGATCGTTATTTAAACGCGTTTAAACTATGACTATCGTAACCGTACGTTTAAATTATGACTTTTAAGTTTAAATTCGATAACAAAACATTTATAAAAATTAATAAAAGGTGTTATGCAATTCTTTGTAGTTAAATACATCCTATTAGTTCATCTTTCGAACACACTCATTAATAGCGTGGAGTCCCATTATGCCGATTCCCATTATATCGACAAGCGCAAAATCTTCCCATTATTCCTACACATGAAATCGTCCCATTACGTCGACAACGTCGGCATAATGGGACGATTCGATGTTGGTGTCGATATAATGGGAAAAATAAACTTTGGTGTCCCATTATGTCGATTCCCATTGTTCCTACAAACGCAAAATCGTCCCATTATTCCTACACAACGAAATCGTCTCATTATGTCGACAAAGTTTAACCGTCCCATTATTCCTACATAGGCGGGAAAAGCCAAAGTTTGAAAATTCCCATTATGTCGACAGAACCGATCCCAAAAGAACAGTTCCCAAAAGAGTCGTTCAATTCAGATCGTTCCCGGCCAAAAGAGTCGTTCAATTCAGATCGTTCCCGGCCATGCGCAGAGTTGATGCGCAGTCGAACGACACAACCTGTTTCCCTCTCTTTCTACTTCGGCACCGTCCTCGCCTTCTTTGCAAACCACGCAACCCCGTGCTGGTGTGTGTGTAACAGCGACCACAGAATTAAATAGACTGGCTATCCCATAATTGTCGTATTTGAAGCTAAAGTCGGCCATCTTAGCTGAATACAGAAACGTAGAGCGACGCTGGAAAGGCGAGAAATTATAAATGTGCGCTTATCATTTACAACGCAGTTTAAATACTTTAAAATGCTCGAAATTCTTTGAAATTTTACACACTCATATCATAATAGTGCGTGACGCTAATGGTGTGGTTTTAATTCGAAAATAAAAACTGCTTGACACTTAAAAAACTAAATAAATTCCAATCTTTTTTGTACATTTTAATGATTGACATAAAAAAGTTACATTGCGAGGAAAATTTTTGTTTTAAGGTCAGGTGTGTTATGTAAGCGAGAGAAATGTAGCCAAAAAAGTTTTTTTTTTCGAAAAGTATTTTTTGAAAAAATTAGCTATTGTAGTTTTTATCATAAGACAGGTAGAACACGAGCTTCGTGACGCGGTAATGCGGCCTCTCGGCTCCGCGGCGGCCCGCTACAAACAGGGGAATTTAACGTGGTTAGCTTAGCTTCTTGATTTGATTTTCAAAAGATCTCATGATTACATGTTTACAAAACTTGGTCTTGCATGTTTGTATCTAATACTAACTACATTTACTTGTATTTAGAATTATAAATTGTTGGCCAGATAATTTGGAAAACAAACAACAATCATAATCAGTACAGATCTATTTATTTTACATCAATTCAAATTTACAAATCAATAATTAAAACTATGTTTTAATTAAAATTACTGACTGATTTGCTACTACAAAGTGTTTGTGTGAAAACATCATCTAAGCAATATATTGGTATACCTACAAGGTTATAAAAACAAATAAAGACAATAAACCACAATAAATAGTTTAATAAAATATGAGTCTACCATAGGGACATATTTCAAAATACAAAGACAGTTTAAATAAGCAAAATATAGCCATATAAATGACAAAGTACAAATAATGAAGTAAGAAGAATAAAATGACGAACGTCTGCAATAAGTTTCTTATTGTTCACTGTCCCATAAATGTGATTGTTTTAGTTAGGAGGTTTCTGATATTTTGTTTGTGTACAGCGTCATTGTAAATTTTAGTGTAATGATGTATTCTGATTATGAAAAATGTTTTGCATATTACTTTGGTAAGCAAGACGAAATGGTTTTAAAAAAGATCTTGATCTAAAATGTCACCGTGAAAAAGGTTAAGACCAATACAATAGTTTAAAATTTAGTCACCATCACGTCTACGACATTTTTAACTTCATAACTTTGTTTGGAGGCCTACGATAGCACTGTAAAAGCATGTGGCATATATTACTATAAGACAGTTAATAGTTTATGCCTACTGAAGTAAGACGAGATCAAAACCGAATAAAAATAACAATCTATATATTTAAAACACAAAGGTAAAAAACCTTTGGACAGTTCGTCTGTGATTTCTACTGGACCGATATACATGCGGGTTGTACCAAAATAAACATTTTTGGTTCTATATTAGCAGGTTTTATTCGTATTTCAAAAATATTTACGTTAAATCGGTCAAAAATGAAAAATATACTTTTCTTATGGAGATTTAACATGGGAAAAAAACCAACATTTCCAATCCTTTGGACAGTTCGTCTGAGACTTCCACTGGACCAATTTACACTCAGTTTGTACCAAATAAAACGAAAACCTTTGTATATTAGCAGACTTTATTTACTTTAACATTATCTTACTTCCTTAAATTAAAAATATCAACATTTTCAAACCTTTACAATTTATTTATTTTACACGCTTTCAATCAGCTGATTGTAAACACACGAGGTATTTAGTCTAAATACAGAGTGGATGAACAAAAGCTCATGAAGGATTTGGTTTATTATGGCCAGTACCTAAAAACGTTTACAATTATTATGATGTATTATCCTTCAAATGGAAAGAAAGTTGCTTAATTATGTAAAATAGTTGATTGCTTTAAAATTAAGACTAAATTTTAAAGGTTTAGTTTAAATAAATTGCTCACATTTGTATTAACAGAAACGGCTGTACAGTATCGGAAATTTTGTGCAATCAATTTGTCGTTTGCAACGATCTAATGCTTTACATTTACTTCCCTACACAACAATGTTTGAGGCGCAGTCGGTAGCGTGACTTTCTCTAGATCAATTGGTCCGGGTTCCAGACCGATCTTCACATTTGAAATTTTTGTAACGTGTCCAATAACGGCGTCTCTAATAAATGTTTTACTGATGGTACCGATATTTATTTTAAGCAAAATAGATACATTAAAATATTTATAGGCCTTTTCAAACTCTCAAAAAAAACGTATTTATTAAACTATAACAAGTTTACAAATTGATAGTTTAGGCTTGCTTATTTTTTATGTTTTTAACTAATATAACGCTTTGATTAGGCTACTAAGGTTTAGGCCTAAGTAAACAACCGATTTTTTTATGTTTATAAAATACTAAACAGTGCCTGTGTTACATAGTAAGAGTGCAGCATTATTGTTTTTAAGGAATATGCCTATAGGCCTACTTTGACAGACACTCCAACTAAAATTATGTAATTTTGTGTGAAATAACTTAAATTTGTATTCTTTAAATTTGGATAGTTATTGAAACTTGCACACTACAGCATAGATATTGCGATATGACAGTGGTTATAAATGGTTTTTCTACCCTTGCTATCTTACCCTAATACCAATTTTAGTTAAAGCCAACCTTAACTTACAACACTGTGGGCCTTCTTTCTTAATTCTTGAACAAAACTGTTAAGAACAATTTATCCAATAGGCCTACAAGTGGATATTAGTCTACTTATTTCTGATGTTGTTGAACCTAATAGAACGGTTTCCTTAGAGCTAGTACTAGTACATTTTATTCTAAAAACTACAATTGCATACGGCATCTCTACTGACAACCTTTTTGATAGGGTGAAATATAAATGGGTGGGTAATGGTGACATAAAAAATGCAATTCATTTATATTTTTTATTTATATCCTCAAAATAACAAAAGTACATACAATAGAAAACACAAATGATAAACTCTATTAGAGATGTTTTCCAACATCTTTAACTACATTACATAAAATCAAAATATGGCTCCTGAACATGACACAAATTTATTCAATTAATTAATTATTAAATGGTACACTTATGCAAATACGTATAATATATAGGGTGTTTCAGAACTCCCTAACAATATTTTAGGGGATTGTTCTCGTATTTATTTCACTACACAATTTTAACTACACCCCTGAGAACTTCTCCAACCATCTTAGCTTGTTCAATGTTCAATTAAGTGTGAATTTCAATTTGAACTGTGTGAAAATAGTTAGGAATGATGTTTACACCCTTTTTAAGAAATACAAAACTAATTTATAATATTAAACCATTGTGCCTTTATAGGTAAAGCGGTCTATCCACCGAGAGTAATTTCAAATACAAACCCTCGCTTAAAATAATTTTTTTTAGTTTTACACGGTTTTTAAGAAAACTTTACAATTTGATCTTGTACGCGTAATTTTAGCAGTTTAGGGAATATTTGCGTTTGAAATTTAGATTTTCCTCATTAGAATAACACGGAACAAATTTACAATTTTTCTCTGAGCTTTTGAGGCACCGAGAAGCAAAGGGGTGCAAGTGACCAAAGTAAGATTTTGTGTAAAACTAATTCAAAGTTCAAGTCTTATTGTAAATTCTACGTATGTCTTATGAAAATGCTATTTACACACTTTACTTTGGCATTCATTTGTTATGCAGTTTGGAATAATTCTGATTTAAATTGTTGGCATGGTAATTTTTTTTTATTTGCCCTGCAATCACTTACACCCTTTTACTTCCAAACATGTTACTTACACCCCTTTGCAACTAAAGAATATGCATATTTTGTTGGCATTTACAATAGAGGCAAACAGGTGTAAGTGCACCTAACCCCCTCTGCCACCAAACAAAATGAAGCGTTCAGTTAGTAGTTTTTCTTTACGCCGCTAGATGTCAGAACATGTCAAGGCTAGCACTTGCATCTCTTTACCACCAAATAAAACATTGTTTCCGCTATAATTTTCACTGGTCATCTGCGATTTTTAAATGTTGTCACTTACACCCCTTTGCATCTCAATGCCTCATTTTAGGTTAAGCAAAAATGTCTCGGCACAAAAATGTCTTAGACTCTTTTAAATGCGTTTCTAACAAAATTTATCAGTTTGGTCCAAAATGTTTTTTTATTAAATTAATAACATGACGGAGAATAATGAACATGTATTTAAATGTTTGGTAAAACTAATCACGTGATAATTGATGTTTTATGATGGTAAATTATTTTAAATGAGGTTTCTTAGACATTTACATGTTTGTTGGTAAGTTATGTCATATGTAAAATGTTCAGATTTTAATGATGTTTTTAAGATGTTCAACATGATTTTAAGATGTTCAATTTAACTCCGTGAAAACATTGCTTCTGCATTAAAATCAATGCAAATTAAGGCCGTTTTAACAGCAAAGTCAATGTTTGCACGGAGTAAAATCGCAATATCTCCGTTATTTGCTGTTAGATCCTTACAAGCTTGGTATTATTGGTTAGATAATTACATTTGTCAACTTTTTTGTGTCTTGTAAAATTTTTATAAAATTTACAGATTTTTAGATATTTGAGTTTGAAAATTTGAAATGGCCGCCATTTTTAAAATATACCGTGGAAAAAATACGTTTTTTTCCTGAAAATGTACATTGGTATGATAAAGATTCATACCAAATATGATTTTAATAGAACCATCCGTTACGGAAATAAAAATTACCAAGTGAAAAAAAACAAAATAGCGGCTGTGTGAGTAACTAAAGACTTTCGAACAATTTAAATATGATATTTTGATATATTTCTAACCAAGGAACAATGCCCTGAAATATTGGTAGGGAGTTCTGAAACACCCTATATATCTTTGATTTGCCATAGATACTGTTACAGAACGAATGGAAAGAATAAATATTTTTGGTATAACAATACATCCTACTACTTGCCATACTACAAGTAACATTTTTTACATTCCTTAGAATCTCCAGTTTTGACTATTTTCAATTGAAATCTAACAACAAAGAGGACAAATATATTGTCAACACATAAAATACTTACATAAAAATCACTAAAATTTAGTACCTCTACGCTTACAATAATAAGAAAGGATAGTTTCTATTTATTTCACTTTTAATTATAATAATAAACAATACAAATTAAGGTTTAATTATATCAGAACCATTAAGTACTCTCACCGAATAATGGTAATTCGTTTACGTGTGTTGGACGGAGGAAAATAAGTGCGTGCGGTTCGTTCCCATCCCTTTTACTGTACGTGAAACGGCTGGCCGGCACCCATCCAACTCGTCGACATGCCCGACGCCACCTAACCAGATTTTCACTCGCGCATGAAGGCGTGAAGGCGTTCGCAGCAAGAGCGATCAGAGTGAGCTCTAGCGGCGGAACGCGAAACAAAGAACCGTTCTCTGAGTCGTTCTTCTGAGCCGTTCTGAACGAAGAACCGATCTGTAGGAATAATGGGACGATTTCAAATGTCGGTATAATGAGCGATTTTAGTGTGTAGGAATAATGGGACTGTTTAACGTGTCGACACAATGAGACGATTTCGTCTCATTGTGTCTACAACTGAAATGTCGACATAATGGGACGATCTGAAGAAATTGTCGATATAATGAGACGATTTGAACTTTTCATTTTCCCGCCACTTTGTCGACATAATGAGACGATTTCGTGTGTAGGTATAATGGGACGATTTTGCGTTTGTAGGAACAATGGGAATCGACATAATGGGACCTCGCCATTAATAGAGTCTCTGTTCACACAGGGTGTCCACATTCTGGAAAGTCTGGTGTAGTCAGGGATAGTTAGAGAAATAAGCAAAAAGTCTGGAAAGTCAGGGAAATCCACTCTAATGTTACCGGTAGTTGTTGAGGGGATTTTCAATGCTTCAGTCGGCCGTGTATTGTAGAATTTTTCAGGATTTTTTATGACAGTTAAATTAATTGGTGTTCAGTTGTGTTTGGAATATTTTAAATTGCTAATTTTTCTTTATGGCTGTTGATCAGTTGTTAGCTGTATATTGGCTGCTAAAAAGAGTAAATGTAATAAATTGTGGCTTGATACCTAAATATTTCTGTAAATTAATGAGTTGGTTAGACTTTTTAGTCAATGATGCAACTTATGCTTAATGTAAAGTGTGTCGCAAGTCAGTCAAGCTCAGTAAAATTGGCATGCAAACACATTCTTAAGGACCCAATCATTTTGAATACCTGCGGACTAAAAATTCTCTGTCAGCAAGAACTTTCCGTTTTCTCTAAGAAAATAGAGTTGGTTCCAACATAATGAAAAATGCATCCTCTACTGTACCGAGTACTAAAATTACTCCAGATGCAAGAAATTAAAATCGAGAAACTGGTTTTAAATAATATACTTTTGAAAAATAAATTAATTTTTCGTAATCTCTTAATATATATTCCAGGACTTGCTGTGATTTAAATTGCCTGGGACAGTAATTTTTTGTGGATGTATTCTTATAATTTTCACTTAAGTCCGATAGTCAGGGAAATCGATAGTAAATGGTCAGTGAAAGTAAGGGAAATTAATGACAAATTTTCTGTGGACACCCTGTAACAATAACTTGTTTTATAAACTGATGGTTAATACAGTCATTTTGAAATCTGGCTGGAGGTCCAGTTCTGAGGTGGCCAGATTTGAGGGTGTCTACTGTAATTTGTATTTGTTCAGTAAGTTTTCTTTAACTTATTTTGTAGTTAAAGCTGAAAATCATGTAGGCCTTCTCAAGTTAATAACGATTTAACTTTTTTTAAGAGGTTGGCAGGCTTCTTTTTGCCCTACCTTGCTCCGTCTTCATAGACTATTGATCTGTGTGTGAATCGTATTGGACCAAGTAAGGGGGTGAGCTGCTACAGCACAAGGTGAATGGTACTGATAAAAGTCACTGGTAGAACACGGATGCGAACCCACGACAACGCTGCCATGGTTCCGAAGTCCGGTGTGCTAACAACTACGCCACCTTCTCACCCTAACAATTTCAATCTAATAAGTTACAGATTTCGATAAAGTATTTTTCGAAGTGTATAAACATTTTTATCAACCAATCTACCATCTACTTTTATAACCTCTGATAATCTAGTAGCTTTGCTAACCAGACCCTGGTTAAACAGAGCAAACGGAACATCTCATCAAAAGATTTTTAATTTTCAGGGTAAACTAAAAAACCTGGCCATATGTGTGGTATGCAGGGATGCTTATCACTATGAGTGCCATACGCCTTCGGTGCCCGAGAGAGCACGAAACAAACAGATACCTTGGCATTGCTGCAAGTGTTCCACATCTCCACCGTCAGAGACTAAGGAAATAAGTGTCAAAGGTAAAACTATGTCAAGTACTCTTAGAAACCTCCTATAAAACAACATGCAGTATTTTGAACTATAGTTTTTTTATTTATTATTTTTTTTTTTTATTTAAGAGAAATTTTGCCACAGTTAGGTAACAACTCAACTTTACAGTGTCCCTTTTACTTAAAACTCACTATAAACGTCTTTACCCTTAAAAATCTTTTAAGCAGCTTTTTTTTAAAAAAGGTATTCTGTTCTTTGGGTTTTTGTCCCTCGTCATTTAATTTTCTATGTTTTACATTTTTAGTCACGGAGGTTAGAGGTTGTGATTTTAACTCTCAAGAGGCATAAAACGACATTTAACTTTTTATTTAAAAAAAATGTTATTGTTTCTTCACCAAGTGCATGTTTGTTGTTGAGGCTCAGGACCACTGAATTTCAGAAATAAATATAAGGTTAAATTACCTCAATTCCGTCATGGGTCCAAATTGGTATCCTTTATGGCTACCACTTGGTTTCGGAACTTCAAAGTTCCATCAACGGGCCTACAAGAAAGTTTTCTTCCATGTGGAAGTTGTCATAGTTTAAAATGTTACACAAATACACAACACGATACACGATATACGGACACGCACACATACATTTAGTTTGGCCAAAAACAATATTAACGAATGACACGGCACGGGTGATGTACTTGTCATGACTGAGGCTCCAGGTGACCTTGGCCCTACTCATTATCAGTAACGTATCGGTTGTTTCCTTGTCGTTCTTTAATCCTAGATAACTTGATTGCTGCGTCGTATATTAAAGTTGACTTAAAAGATTTTTGTCCATTTAGCACATTTTGGGGTTCTGCTTTTGTAGCCTTGTAAATTTCAAACTCTTCTAAGCAGTCTAGATATCGGCCTTTTTTATTATTTACATGCAAAATTTCTAAATTTTTCTCAAAGCTTGTGTAGTTGTGATTGTTATCAGCTAAGTGTGCAGCGTAAGTGGACTTCAAATTGGATGCTCTCGATGAAATGTGCTCCTTGAATCTCTTTTCAAATGATCTAATTGTCTGGCCAATATATTCGCCATATGATATTCACCAAGTGATCGTGACACCAGCACAAGTTGAACCCACATACCATTCACGTGTTATTCTTCGTGTTACTCTTCTTAAGTATAAATCAGTTTACAAAATGCAGAGTTAGTAGACTTTATCTGGTATTATGGTCTAGAAAACTCCTTTTAAGTGGCCATTTTGTAATATAGCATAACTGGCTGGGTTCCGCCGCAATGTGTGATAAAACATTGTTTCTATATCTATCCTTCAAATTTCATCACATAGACGTTTGTTTATATTTAGGATTTTATTGTGGTATTTAGGCACTATACTAAAATTTTAAGACGTTCACTACCAGTCGCCGCATATATAAGGCGGTCAGGCCACTCTCTCAGCCCACCAACAAAATAATTGACCTTCCTTTAAGACTGGTTCTAGTGGTCGTAACCTATGCCACAGACCACAAATAGAATCTGTCCAAAATTAGTCAACTGTCTTTGTTAGTGTCGTCAGTAATCTTCCTAGCCACAGACCAAGCGCCACACACAATCCTGTAGACTTTGCCTAAACTACCTAACCTTTAAAATAGACTCTTCCAAGGAAATTTCGTATTTAGTATCAAGAAACCATCGCTCGCTGCAAAACTGTGGCTGCGGTCTGTGGTTACGATTTTTTATAAATATTGCTGTAGCGAACGTGTTAAGGTGTTTTAAGGTTAACCACCCAGTTTTTTATTTGGCCACGATCTGGTCCTGAAAAGGCCTTATAAGCCTTATATAAAGGCCTTATATTTAGCTAATCTGTTTGCTGTCGTGGTGCACTAGTTTATAATTTTTAAATCGTATAGCTTTTTTTAAACATTTTGAAGTTCCAATTAAAAAAATTTTTTTGATCCCTTCAATTTAAGTTGCTCACATGCAGTTCAAGCTAGTTCAAGCAGTTAAGCTAGTTAAGTGCATAGTTATAGTTCATTAGTCTTTTACAAATATATTTGTTAATATTTTTTTTTAACTTACATTCATTTTTTACAGAAGACCCTCCTGTAAGAGAGAAGGCAGACCCCCCCACACCACAGAAGAGAGAAAGGGAGAGGGAGAAGGAGCCCCTTCCAGCCCCACCTCCCCCCGCCCCTCCTGTGGACGCTAAACCTCGCGATGTGCCATCCAACTGCCTCAGCGATCCCTTCGAGGATATTCCTATCGACGAGACAATCCCCGATGCCAAACATTGGACGAACAACCAAGTCTATCAGTACTTCTCCACACATTTCAAGCCGGAGATAGCACAAGCTTTCAAAGACCAGGTATTTGTGAGATTTTTATATTTGTCTTTTAAACTAATCTACCTATTCCTCTAAAAAGTTATTTCATTAAAAAAACTTCATTCTTATTGTTGCTTACCCAAAATCCTTACCAATCATTATTATTTCCAATATCATCAATAATTCTGAAATTTAAAAAATGTGAGTTAAATTCACTTTGCGTATCATTTAACCCACTACACTTATACAGTGCACTCTCGTTCATCGTAACTAATGTGGCTGATGGTGGCTTTTGGTTCGGATGTCAAAAAATTCCGATGAAGCAGAGTCCATAGTGAATCATAGTTTTCGCCATTATAGTATGGCGACCAGTTAAGGTTATATTCACTATTGTTGGTGAGATAACACAAGAGATATTCTGAAAATAAGATATTGAAACTTCAAGCATTGTAACAATAAACTTATGGAAATAGAAAACAATGCATTGAATGAAGAACCCACATAGTCTCACTCCATATTCTGTAACAGTTTTTCTGCCGACTCACTGGCATTGAGATTATAATTCTCAATGAGATTGTAATTTACGCCTGAGGCATTTTGTAACAATTTAATGGGGAACGTTCCATACATCAGTGTTGTTAGTATCTAACGCTGTTAGAAAGCATCATTAATTAAGTTAATAGCCCAATGACAAATGACAACTGGGTCCAATATCAAACCTTAAAAAAGCTACTCACTTTTCTCAGGATCAAACCGGCAACCTTAGGATTCAAAGGTAAGCACTATAACCACTGAGCTACCCAGCCAATTGTTATCTTATGTCATTCTGTTGTTTGATAGCATCATTAAATTATACCAGTGACAAATGGCAACTGGGTTTGGTATCAAACCTTTAAAAAAGCTAGTCTTTTTTCAGACCCCTTTTCTCAAAACAGAACAGGTAACTGTTCATCCAGCTGCCATTAGGGGAATCCAGAAGACCCCTTTCAATCACATGATAAAATTTAGAATTAGTTAGGGCCTAACCTTTTGGCTGCCATAAGTCGTTTGTATTACCTACCTAAAAGTGCTGGGTATCTTCTTAAAGGATACCCAAGAGTGTCAGACTGTTTTTGCTAATTTTGCAGTTAAATGTATTGAAAAATCAATTTTGTGATAATTAAATATAAAAATTACCATATATATTGATTCTAGCACTCTCAACTCAATGCCGTTAAGTGGAAGAAAAAGATCCGAGTACTTGTTCACTTGCTATGACGACTTATTGAGCCAAGATGAAATGGGCCACTGGCAGTTCTGGGGTCGAAGTACGGAGCTGATAACATCGGCTTTTGTCAGTTCCTCATAGAGGTGATCTCATAGGCTTCGGGCAGCCGAAGGGCTAATACACTTTTTAATACTTATATAACCAGTCTGAAATGTAAATTAGGGAATAGCAAAATTTAAATTAATAAACTTGATTCTAATAAGAGTTGTGGCCAACACTAAAATTTAGATGTAAAAAGTACTATTCTGTAGAGTAATCCGCTAAAGAAGTTTTTTTTTTCACCTGAAATATATCAATTTCTCTCCTTGAGTTTATTTATTACAGGCCTAGTTATAATTAAATGGTGTCCAGTTGGTGTTTGAAAACCTTCATTCCCTCATGAGTATATTTCTCACAGCATTAGTTTTGTTATATTTTATTGGCTGGTAGTCCGAGCGCTTTATAGGCTGTCTGGGTTGAGCATGCACTAAAAGTCTAACAAAATTTGACTTTTGATTTGTTTTGTTTGGGATGTCTAACAGATGAAAACATCCACGGTACATTTTTGCGTGGGCTTATAGTGAGGGACACCCCCTAGAGGAAGTTGAGGAAACTGTGTTGACTTATTTAAAAGGTCTTTGAATGTAGAGCAAAACGACATAAACCTGATCTCAGAAGGTTGAATATGTCGTGAGTCGCATTTTGAAACTTCGGGACCGGGACCGTAATATTTGCATTTATAATGCAAAGTTGGACTCCCTGCCATTTCTAGCTTGAATGTTAATTTGAATTAGGGTTATTGGCATAGTATAGTTAACGTCTGTAACGTTAAAGTTTTTCTTGTAAGTTATTGAAAGTTATTGTTATAATAAACTAGACTTGTAGCTGAGTGGTTACGGAGCTCACCTTTGACTCCTGTAGTTGCCGGTTTGATACCAAGAAACATTAGTGGTTGTGCTAAGGTTTAAAACTGGACCTAACTGCAATTGTTAACTAATTAATGAGCCTAAAATACGAATCACCAGGTATTTGTCATTACCATAGCTACACTATTCATCTGATTAACCTCACTCAGAAAAATTCACCTTAAACAAAAAAACAACAAAAAATTTTAGTCACAAGTTATCTACTTTGAATAGAGTGCAGCATTTAAATGCTGCGCTCTCGTAGCGAACTGACTTACCAATGGCCTATAGTTTTCCCGCCAGGGTCGCGCACCGTTCAAAACCTTAATTCTCGTGACTAGGCTGCCTGTCGTGATAGCTCAGATGGCTAAGGCGTAGGCATCCTTGGCCAGGATGTCTACGTCGGCATGGGTTCGAATCCGCTCACGACCAAACCTGACCTGGTGGTGCAACTCTTAAAAGGTTAGCTGATCGGTGGCAACGTTGGTGGGAGGGCCCACGTTAAATAAACGGTAGCATGTTTGCGTGGAAGTTGACGGGATCGGTTGATTCTTTGAGAGTTGCACCTTGGTAAACACTGATTTTGCTACTTTTTACTTGTTTACTGTGTGTGTGCCACTACGGCATTGAAGTATGCAAGATAATCATACTTTAACTCCAAGATGACAATAAAATTGTTTCCACTTCCACTTATATTCATTTTATCAAATCATTTAATTAATAGTCCTTTATACAGGACACGGTGACTGAAAGGGTTAAGACCAATATGTTTGGTATTTTAAAATATTCCTTGATGCAAAAGACTGGTTTAGTAAAATTGTTTTACATTATTTTAACCTGTTATTAGTCCACCTTAAAATATTCATCATCCACCACTCCTTTAAATATCCCCCAACATATATAGAGATTTAGTCCGTCTGTGCACTGTTTTATTATATTCAATATAATCAAACAATAGAAAACATTTACCAGCTATAAAAGTTTATATTTCAAATAAATACATCGTTTTCAAAACTTAAGCTGGTAATGGTTTAAACAAACAAAAATGTATACTGTTTTAGCGATTTCTACATTATTTTTTAAAGTATTAAATTAGTTAAATTGTGGTTGTTTTTTATTTTCTAGGACATAGATGGCCAGTCATTGTTGTTGATGAAGCGAATGGACGTCTTGACCAGTCTAAACCTCAAATTGGGTCCAGCACTCAAAGTATACGGCCATGTTAGGAAACTCCAGACCCGTAAAAGTCACCTCAAGATATTGTGGTCCTAAGAAAAACAGGTAATTATTCCCTTAAAAGTCTTTAAAAATAACAAATCCTTTCATAAAATTCTAAAAGTTTAAATTTATTATTATATATTACTTATTTAATTATTATTTTTAAAGTAATAAGGGATTAAAAATAGTTTTTTGTTTAACCAGTGTGCAAAGTGGCATTTACACTTTATAGTGAGAGAAAAATCGGTCGATATGTTAGATAACTGTGGGTAAAATATTGCTAAAAAATGAAGGAAAAAAATTTAGTTAAACAAATGTCCAAAAATTCATTGTAGAACTGTTAGCCATCATTTTATTTTTTACCCTTATTTCTTATATTAAGTTTATATTTGGCATGGACCTTTATCCTAATATGTTCATTATTTTCCCAATTTGTATTTTCAAAACGGGAGTCATTTGAAATGCAAATATCTTAAATTCGGTAAATTAGATAAAATTTTACAGTGACACAAAAGTTGCAACTTTAATTACTGTACCTAACCAATGATACCAAGATTGTAATGACGCACAACAAATAATGGCATTATTGAAATTTTTTCCATAGGACAAGTTGATTTTTATTACACATATTTATTGCAAATATTTAGATATTAATAATTCTGTCCTAGTTATTTTACATCCTTGGTTATCATCTTGGTATCATCTTTGAAGTAAGATTGTCAACTTTTTAGTTTTTTGTTAGATTTTGATAAGACAGATTTTTAAGACATTTGCGTCCGAAAAATAAAAATGTTTGCCATTTTGAAAATAACAGTAGACAGACTCCCTCTTAATAACCGGCCACCTCGGGACCAGACAGTAGCTGGATAACGAATTGGCCAGTTTAACCATTCAAAAAAATTAAAATCCATTGTATTAGCCCCTGAACTGCTATTGAATAGTAATAAATTATTACACATACCTTCTGTCAAGCAGCTCAAACCTTGTTGGAATAAATCACAACATGTTTCGCCGTGAATACGGCATTTTCAAGTGACACACACAAAGAACATTTAATATCCACCGAGGGATTCGTCAACGGTTAAAAAACGACACGTACACGAACACAGTTCACACTTAATACAAAGTTCAGTAGGCCTACACATATTAATTAATCACACCGCGGCACGTCCCGGAAGCAGACTGGATTGGAGACGATTGCCCTAGGTAACTCCTCCCACCCCTCCGTCGTTATCAGAAGGACAAAGGTTGTTATGTTGCAGTCTGGTTCCATTATTTATTATTGCGTTAAAAATAGAGTGTGATTTGAAATTGAGTTTTTCATTCAGGATAAATTCTTTTCTGTTGTTGTCATGGAAGCCTTTGTATATTTCGTATTGTTCTAAAGAGTTTAATTTATTTCCTTTGCGGCAGATGTGCATTACTTCTAGACCCTTATCTAATTCGGCCATGGTGTGATTTTTATCAATTAAATGTTGGGCAAACGTTGACTTCTGTTTGTCACTTCTGGGTTCGGGCCGGTGTTCCTTATATCTTTGGGAGAATGTACGGCCAGTCTGTCCAATATAAAAACTAGGACAGTCCGCACAGACTATTTTGTACACACCGGATTTATCTATTTTATCAACTTGATTGGTCTTAGATGATAACACATGTTTGGTCCTATTGGTTGTTCGAAATGCCAGCTGTACATTATGTTTTTTAAGTGTTTTTCTAAGGTTATTTTGGATAAAACTGCTATATTCCACACATACGTATTTTGTTTCCTGTGTGTCATGCATTGTGGGCGGTACATTATCTATTTTAGGCTTGCTCTTATACTTGTGTAATAGCCTCTCGACCATACTGCATTTATAACCGTTAGATATAGCAATATGTTTAATTATATTTAATTCTCTGGTGTAGTTGGCGGGTGATAATGGGACATTATGCAATCTGTAAATAAAACTGTTGTAGGCGGCAAGTTTCTGTGACATGGGGTGATATGAAGTGGCGTTGATTGTTTGGTCTGATGTAGTAGGTTTTCTATATATGCTGAAATGTAATCTATTGTCTTTCTTTTCTATTGTTAGGTCTAAAAAATTGATTTTGTTGTCTTTTTCGATATCAAGGGTGAATTTGAGCTTAGGTTCTATACTGTTCAGATAGTTTAATAAAAGGTCGAGCTGTCGTGAGTTGCCATTGAATATCAGTAGGGTGTCATCAACATAACGGCTGTACATGAAAATCTTATTTTTATGTTTATTTTTGTCTGAGAAAATAAACTCGTTTTCAATATAATTGAGGTAAATGTCTGACAGTATGCCGGATAATGGGGACCCCATGGCTAACCCGTCGGGTTGAGTATAGTATTTCCCCTCAAAAGAAAAATAGTTTTGTCTCAAAACTTCGGATAATATATTGATCAATTCAGTGACAGCCTCGGGTAATAAGGAGGAGTTTTCCAGTAAATTATTTCGTACAATTTCTAAGGTTTTGTCTACAGGTACATTGGTGAATAGGTTCACAACATCAAAAGAGGCGAGTGTTTGGTGCATTTGAATGGAGATATCTTTGGTTTTATGGATGAATTCATATGAATTTTTTATGCTGTGGTTGTTGTTTAATTTAATATGGTCTCGAAGAGTCTTTTTAGGTTTTTTCGCTATTTTGTATGACGAAGAAGATAAATAAAGATTCTTCATTTCATAGTACTAACCTCCCAACCATTCATACCAAAGAAACAAAAATCCTCAAGCAAATAAAAGATAAGTTAATAGACAGTAGTGCTATTCTTTGCAAAGCTGACAAAGGGAACACGACTGTGATTTTAAACAAAATAGATTACGTAAATAAAGTAGAGACACGGGGACTCTCTCACACGGGGTTACTGAGACCACAAGTGAAAACATTATTGACTTAATCAAACGTGTTAGTGTAGCATTGCGTTTTCAGTTTAAGAGTGACATGATAGATGCCGCTCACCGTCTGTCATGGCCCAAAAATGGCCCTAGAGCGATAATTGCTAAGTTTGTGAGAAGAGTAGACGCGCAGGAGTTGTACAGGTTATCTCGGGTCAAACGAGGTTTCAACGTTTCTGAGTTGGGACTCCTTGGTGAGAGCAAAGTGTATGTTAAATATTCGTTGACTCCAGAGACTCGTACTCTGTATGCAGAGGTCCGAACCTTTAAGGTGGAGAAAGACTTTCGTTATCTATGGATCAGAGGTGGAAAAATCCATCTACGTGAGAGGCAGGGGAGTCCTGTTATCATCATCAGCGACCGGGAGGACTTGAGCAAGCTCATCGCAGGGAGACAGCGCCGCGGGTCCAGCGAGGAGGCTGTAGGGGTGAAGGCAGACCACGGAGCAGCGACGGAGCTGACCACCACATCATCGTAACATGCATAGGACTGGGACATCAGTGAAGCCTTTTAACATCACCGATAAACTATTAAACTTAAGTGAGTTTTTTTTCAAGCATGGAAAAATTTAATTTTAGTTCTTAAAGAAATTTTGACTTTTGTACTGGTAGGCCTATCAATAAAAAAAAAATTTACTCCACAATTTATTTATGATCTATATAGGTAATCTATTTTGGTTTGAGATTAGTATTCTGGATTATTTGATTAGTGCTATCTAAAGGGCACTCTCAAGACAATTATTTACCATATTATCGCTATGTGCATTGTTTTTTCTATATTTAGGCTAGGCTATATATTTTTATTATTACCGGTACTTAAATTACAAAGAATTTGAATTAGCCTAATACAAATTAATTGTAATAGTCAACAAAATAGTCTACTGTTTTCTTACTTTAGTAATATGAAATGCCACACATATATCTTAAAAGTTCAATAAAAATTATTAATTTAAGTTTTTCTCATCATACAAAAAAAAAATCTGTCATTAAAATCTTAATTACTTTTTCACTTGTGGTTAAGGAGTAATAGAAGGTTAGGTATTGAAGAACATCAATTTAGTTATTTACTGAATTTAACTCTGAATTAAAATAAGCGAGTTATGAATTAAAAACTTTTATTATTTTTATTTTATTTTTTTACTATCATCAGTTAGGGTACAAAGCGTGAAAGCTATTGTGTTGTGTAGAGTCTTAATAGCCTATGCTTTAATTTTGTTTGTATTCTGCAGTAGAGGTAAGCATTTATTTGTTTTAGTTATAAGATGTGTGCATACAAATTTAAGTCAATCAAAATCAAATCAATCAAAATTCTTTATTTTCCAAAAGTGTAATGACATTATTCATATTTAAACAATGTGCAAAAACCTTTCAAGGTTTGTCTGCACTTAATCATATAACAAGAACATATTTTATCATAACTTAGTTTTATTCAGCCAACAGTCCCAAAAACAGCATTTTAAGAGAGCCAGTTCTTATCATTTCTTGTAGATTACAACATTTTCTCAGGAAAATTAATTAGTATATTTTCAATTATAACTAATTACCTATAAATTCTATAAAGCAAAATAACAGAGCAGAAATAAATATATCACTGTATAACAATTAAATAGTAACAATACATAAAGAACATTAGTGCTTTTTATAGGCCTACTTATTCAGTAATAAAAAATCAATTTAACTTAGTTCCTTTTGTATCAGTTTGGTCAGTGGTATTTATTTTCAAATCAACAAATAAAGTAATTTGCCATTACAATACTTGTAACATCGGAGCCGATGCATTTTTATGATACTGCACAAAGTTTCCTTGTTCTTTTGTCAGTAATTTTTCTTTAAAATCTTGTAAAACTTTTTTAACAGTCTCATTTTGTTGGATTACTTTTGAATAACAATTGCAAAACATAATCTCAATATTTACTACCAAAATGTCAGGGGTCTTAAGACAAAAATAGATCACTTTGCTTTGAATATTCATAATTTGTTATGTGACGTAATATGTTTATCTGAAACTTGGCTGGACAGTGAGGTGGCGACTTCTGAATTGTTTCCGGGGTCAGAGTTCGTCGTGTACAGGAGGGACCGGTCCGTTGAACTCACGGGCAAGCAACGAGGGGGAGGTGTTCTTATCGCTGTCCGGGACAATTTTCACTCCATCATATTCCAACAGTTGGAGACAAACAATGAGGATTTATGGGTAAAAATCAGTAATCAATACGCGACTATGTATGTTTGTTGTTTGTACTATTCCGAACGAACTAACGAAAATTATTCTGAATTTTACGACAAAGTTGAATCTTTTTATAACAGTAAAAATAAAGATGTGTCAATTTTCATTGTGGGAGATTTTAATTTACCTATTTATGGGAAAAACTTTGACTTAAATTCTGGTAATAATACCTTGAGAGAATTACAATTGTTTATTAATATTTGTGGGTTTAAAATGTTTAACAATGTTTTGAATGCAGTAAATGGGAAAACGTTAGATCTTGTTATCAGTAATTTAGACAGAGTAGATGTTAATTTAGAAGATGACTGTCTTGTAAATCCTGATTCTTATCACCCGCCGTTATCGATTTCATTGGTGACTGCTGTCTCTCAATGCAGTAAAATTTTTGGGATTCCAAACGAAGTTGGCTATAATTATCGCAAAGCAAATTTTGAATTACTTTATCGACTATTAGATTCTACAGATTGGACTGAGCTATACAGTTGTGAGGACCCTGACTCCGCAGTTAATTTATTTTATAAAAAAGTTTATTTAGCGCTTGACAGCTCAGTTGCTCGGAAGAAGTTCAAAAGTCTGAAATATCCCGTTTGGTTTAATAGAAATGTAATAAATTTAATTAGGAAAAAAGAAAGGTATCGCAAAAAGTTTAAGAAATCTGGAAAAATTGAGGATCTGAATTTATTTAAAGAACTGCGAAAATCTTCAAAAAATGAAATTAGTAAAGCTTACAGGGAGTATGTTAATAGTATTGAGTCACAAGTGGGTCAGTTCGAAGTTAAAAGAATTTTTAATTTTATCAAAGATAAACGGGACAGAAGGGGTGATTGTTCGATTGTCTCGGATAGCGGTGAGGAGTGCCTTGGTGGGGAATCAAAGGCTAAAGCATTTTCTGATTATTTTCAGTCTGTTTATGAGAGTTATCGGTCGGTCCCCTCTGTTGAAGACATTCTGCAGACGCCCGCATCGTCGTGTGGTTCTTGTCTTCACTTGACTCATTTCACAGTAGATCAAGTCGCCTTGGCAATTAAATCACTTGCACCTAAACGCTCTACCGGTCCAGATTTGATTCCTCCTTACATTTTTAAAGCTTGTAATGAAATATTTAAAACTCCGTTAACATTTATTTTTAATTTGTGCATACGTAAGAACTATTTTTCAGAATCTTGGAAAGTTTCAAAGGTCGTTCCATTGTTCAAAAAATCCGATCGCTCACTTGTTTCCAATTATAGGCCAGTAGCCGTAATGAGCACACCAGCAAAGCTTTTCGAACATCTTCTCTATCGTGAAATATTTTTTTACAGTAAGTTAAAGATTTCTATAAATCAGCACGGATTTTTCTCAGGTAGATCAATTGTTTCAAATTTAATTAACTTTTCAGATTTTATTTTTCAGCAGTTCGATCTGGGTTTACAAATAGACGTAATTTACACAGATTTTTCAAAAGCTTTCGACAAAGTGGACCATTTGATTTTGCTGAAGAAACTTCACGATTTTGGGTTGTCTGATGACTTAATTAGATTCTTTTTTGCTTATTTAATTAACCGAAAACAATACGTTTCATACAATGGCTATTTATCTCATCAATATGTTGTTCAAAGTGGGGTCCCCCAAGGCTCAAATCTTGGTCCTTTATTTTTTATAATTTTTATTAACGACATTGAGTCACATTTAAATGGATGCCAAGCGCTTCTCTACGCGGATGATCTCAAAATTTATAAGCCCGTTGAAACCGCCGGCGATGCAGAGGCGCTGCAGAGAGGAATAGATGGACTCTCCCATTGGTCGATTATTAATAAGATGAGTCTTAATGTAAACAAATGTTTTGTCATGACTTTTTCAAGAAAACGTTTAAAGAATAGTTTTGATTATTATTTAAGTAACAAATTGCTGTCGCGGGTTGAGACCATGACTGATTTAGGGGTGGTGTTTGATTCTGAACTAACATTTAATGAACACATATTTTATGTAACTAAAAAAGCAGCATCCACTTTGGGGTTTTTAATTAGAGCATGTAGAAATTTTAAAAATGTTGAAAATATAAAACTTCTTTACTTTTCGTTTGTAAGATCCAGACTTGAGTTTGCATCTATAATTTGGAATCCTTTTTACAACTTTTATTCTAGCGTAATTGAGAATGTTCAAAAACGATTTTTGCGTTATCTCTTCTATAAAAGGTTCCACTTTTACACCTTTGAGATTCCTTATGATCAACTCTGTTCATTATTTGACATCCATCACTTAAACTCAAGACGCAAATTAGCGTCTATAATGTATTTGAGTAAATTACTTTTGGGAAAAATAGATGATGCCATTACTCTGTCAAAAATTAATTTTTATACACCAATACACAGTAGAAGGTCAAACACCCTTTTTATCAATAGAACTTGCCGGACAAATTATTTAATAAACACTAGCATAAATAGCATGATAAGAAATTACAACTATATTGTTACCCTAAACCCCGATATAGACATGTTTCATCTGAGCGACGGTCAGTTTAAGTCGAGGGTAGCTGCTTTACTGTTTAGCCACTAGTTCTGGTGTTGTAATAAAATAAACTTGTAAACTTCTGTCCATTGGCCTCCTGGCATTTTGTTGTTTTTTTTTTCTGTTGTTAACATTTTTTTTTTCTTTCAATGAGTTTTTTTATGATCTTTAAAACCAACATTTTTGAGCTGTATTTGTCACAGGATTTGATACACAAGACACAGTGTGAGAAAGTAGTTTATTTGTAATTTACCTTGTTAGTAATATTGTTTACTGTAATTGGAGTTTAGACTCTGTTGTAAACAATTAAATTGTAAATAAATAAATAAATAAATAAATAGAGGACTTCATGAAAACAAATAATATTAACATCCTTAACAAAGATCCTACTAAATTGTACCAAAGGAAAATAAGGAAACTAATCAATGAGTCAAAATTAATTTTCACTGAGGATGAAGCAAAGTACTTGAAAATGATGAACCCTGCTGCACCAAAATTTCGGGGCCTACCAAAGGTACATAAGGAGGGAATACCTATTAGGCCATTAGTAGATTTCACTTCGGCTCCAACATACAAAATTTCGAGTGGGAAGGGAGGTGGTCACATCAACTCGTGCCGCCAAATACCTCGGGGTTATGGTGGACACCAAGTTAATCTGGAGGGATCAGATCTTCCGTACGGCGGACAAGGCCGCTAAGGTAGTGACTTACCTTAGTAGGCTGATGGCCAATGTCGGGGGTCCCCGATCCAGCAGAAGACGTCTGTTGATGTCCGCGGTCCAGTCCGTGCTTCTTTACGGGGCAGAGGTGTGGGCAGGCGCTCTAGATAAGGAGTGCTACAGGTTGCGACTCGCCCGGGTTCAGCGTCAAGCTGTGCTCCGGGTGTGTTCCGCCTACCGGACAGTGTCCGAGCCTGCCGTCCTGGTGGTCGCCGGAGTTATCCCTGTCAAGCTCTTGGCAGGGGAGAGGAAAGCGATTTATCAGAGACAAGGCGAGATCGGCAAGGACACGGCAAGAACAGAAGAGCGCTCCCGAACCTACCAGCAGTGGCAACACAGCTGGGAGCACGACACCCGAGGACGATGGACTGCGCGACTTATCAAGCAGGTCCAACCATGGGTGGAACGGCGGCATGGGGAGGTGGACTACTACCTGACCCAATTTTTGACAGGTCACGGCTATTTTCGGTCGTACCTGAACCGTATGGGAAAGACCGGTTCAACGGACTGCATTTATTGCCCGGGTGTTCCCGACGATGCGGAACACACATTCTTCCGCTGTCCCCGTTGGGAAGGGCCCCGCCTGGAGGCCACACAAATCTTTGGTGCATTTTCGGTGGACTCGGTCTGCCAAAAGATTTTGGAGGATGAGGGCAACTGGGATTGTTTGTCACAGTTCGTCCGGGGCATCCTCCTGGAAAAGAAAACCGATCTGGACCGTGAAGTGGCCCAGATCCCTTGATCGAGCGGCTGGATAAGGAGCGAGCCCCACGGGCGTAAGCCAAATTTAGGCCTAGCCTGACGTAATGTGACAAACAATTCCAGGTTAGATTCCTAAAGAGTAGAGGAGGTTTTTTAGTGGGTAAACTCGTTTTTAGGGGAGCCCCACACTACAGGCTGGCCACCTGTGTGCGTAATGCATTTTTCCGCCTCTCCCTCAAAAAAAAAAAAAAACATACAAAATAGCGAAAAAACTTGAAAAGACTCTTCGAGACCATATTAAATTAAACAACAACCACAGCATAAAGAATTCATATGAATTCATCCATAAAACCAAAGATATCTCCATTCAAATGCACCAAACACTTGCCTCTTTTGATGTTGTGAACCTATTCACCAATGTACATGTAGACAAAATCTTAGAAATTGTACGAAATAATTTACTGGAAAACTCCTCCTTATTACCCGAGGCTGTCACTGAATTGATCAATATATTATCCGAAGTTTTGAGACAAAACTATTTTTCTTTTGAGGGGAAATACTATACTCAACCCGACGGGTTAGCCATGGGGTCCCCATTATCCGGCATACTGTCAGACATTTACCTCAATTATATTGAAAACGAGTTTATTTTCTCAGACAAAAATAAACATAAAAACAAGATTTCCATGTACAGCCGTTATGTTGATGACACCCTACTGATATTCAATGGCAACTCACGACAGCTCAACCTTTTTTAAACTATCTGAACAGTATAGAACCTAAGCTCAAATTCACCCTTGATATCGAAAAAGACAACAAAATCAATTTTTTAGACCTAACAATAGAAAAGAAAGACAATAGATTACATTTCAGCATATATAGAAAACCTACTACATCAGACCAAACAATCAACGCCACTTCATATCACCCTATGTCACAGAAACTTGCCGCCTACAACAGTTTTATTTACAGATTGCATAATGTCCCATTATCACCCGCCAACTACACCAGAGAATTAAATATAATTAAACATATTGCTATATCCAACGGTTATAAATGCAGTATGGTCGAGAGGCTATTACACAAGTATAAGAGCAAGCCTAAAGTAGATAATGTACCGCCCACAATGCATGACACACAGGAAACAAAATACGTATGTGTGGAATATAGCAGTTTTATCCAAAATAACCTTAGAAAAACACTTAAAAAACATAATGTACAGCTGGCGTTTCGAACAACCAATAGGACCAAACATGTGTTATCATCTAAGACCAATCAAGTTGATAAAATAGATAAATCCGGTGTGTACAAAATAGTCTGTGCGGACTGTCCTAGTTTTTATATTGGACAGACTGGCCGTACATTCTCCCAAAGATATAAGGAACACCGGCCCGAACCCAGAAGTGACTAACAGAAGTCAACGTTTGCCCAACATTTAATTGATAAAAATCACACCATGGCCGAATTAGATAAGGGTCTAGAAGTAATGCACATCTGCCGCAAAGGAAATAAATTAAACTCTTTAGAACAATACGAAATATACAAAGGCTTCCATGGCAACAACAGAAAAGAATTTATCCTGAATGAAAAACTCAATTTCAAATCACACTCTATTTTTAACGCAATAATAAAAAATGGAACCAGACTGCAACATAACAACCTTTGTCCTTCTGATAACGACGGAGGGGTGGGAGGAGTTACCTAGGGCAATCGTCTCCAATCCAGTCTGCTTCCGGGACGTGCCGCGGTGTGATTAAATTAATATGTGTAGGCCTACTGAACTTTGTATTAAGTGTGAACTGTGTTCGTGTACGTGTCGTTTTTTAACCGTTGACGAATCCCTCGGTGGATATTAAATGTTCTTTGTGTGTGTCACTTGAAACACTTGAAAATGCCGTATTCACGGCGAAACATGTTGTGATTTATTCCAACAAGGTTTGAGCTGCTTGACAGAAGGTATGTGTAAAAATTTTTTACTATTAACCATTCACCTTTAAAAATTATAGTTCTCCATGGCCGGAATAAGACGAAAAATAACACTAAATGTTGCATGGAATGTTATCTACCTACTCACTTTCTCAGAGGTGCCCACCCCCCCCCTTGGAGCAAGACTCACCCCCCCCCCAACCGGACCGGGACCCCCCCCCACGGCCATAAAATTTGTAACCCCCCTCCCCGGAAAAAAAATATCCTGTTCTATAATACATATTTATAAATACATATTCTTGTGTAACCTTCTATAATTCTTTTATCAAGAAATTTATTTAAATGTAGGCTTGGCTGTTTAATGTTATTAGTTGAGCAATCTATTAAAAAATAATAAATAAAAAGCTGCAAAAGTGGTTATGATAAGTGGTTAAAAGTGGTAGAATGTAGGCCTTGGAGTAAATTTTAAAACTTTATAGGCCTATATCTTAGTAAGTTATACAATTGAAACGTTATTTCTTAGTAACTACTAAGCCAATTTTCATGATTTAACTTATGTATCAATTATTAAGCAATAAGCAGTATTTGTTGTCGTCAAGCATTACCATGCACTGGACATCGTCATAATCCTTAATTCTAATTAATCTACAGTTTGCAAACCATGCAAAATTCAAAAGAAATGTACATGCTAAGGAGCATGATGAGTATATTTGCAGCATTTCCTTTAAATACACGACTATCGTCAGGGTTAGCCTACGTCCTATATCTCTTTAAAGTCTCGGGCCAATGCAATTATCAAGGAAGATTAAGATTAAAACAAAAATAATTATCAACATTATACACATTAACCTACCTTTTTACTGGTTTAGCCTAATACAGATAAATTCTTATGTTTTAAAAGTGAAATGTGTGGGGGTCACCGTTTGTCTTTGACAACGTGAAAAGGAAGGCACGGCGTCTAGACTAAACTTGGTATTTGTGTATTGGTGTTTCATTAATCATCAGAGACACATGGATCTTTATAATTTTCTTTTTGTGGATGGTTTTAATACGATCTTATTTAATACATTGTCAGCTTTTAGAACTATATCCAATAATTGTCTGGTTTTTAATAATTGAAAAACAACCTAGAAACCTTGAATAGGCCTAACTTACAAACTAAACGTTTTGAGGTTATCACACACACACACACAACAGTCAGATTTCTGTATCGTGAAATTTCATTGACCAAGTTTATGAAAAACGTTACTTTCCGGACGAAATTACAAACATCATAATGTGTCCGTTTTTGTGTTGTTTCATAAAATAAAAACCGATATGAGCAAGTGAGTCAACACTTTGGCACCGACTTCTGCCGCTCCCGCGAACGACGAACGACATAGCGCGCGTCATTTGCAGCTCGCCCGTTTCCATAGCAACCAGGCTTCTAGATTTCGCCAACCTTTAGAGAAATTACTACAGATAGTCACTGTGTTCGTTGACCAACAGTTTGGGAAAATTGATGGTAAATCCTGTTCTATACAGTTTTTGACGGTCAAAAATGACTTGTGTATTTAAAAAACTTTAGTTTTAATACTCGTTATAAAAGTATGCTTCAAAAATCGCCCCCCCCCCCCCCCATCTCGGACAAAATACCACATTTTCGACCCCCCCCAAAAATTCCAACGACGCAGTCTGCGTCGTAACCCCCCCTTGTGGGTACCCCTGCACTTTCTAAACTTGGTTTTCTGGTGTACCATAACAAAAACATCACATCTAAACATAGCCTGATAAGACTAAATAAACGGTATCAGATAACTGACACATACTTTCTCCCAAGAATATGAAAAGGTGTTATAAGTCTCAAAACATTAATGTCTTGATGGCTCAGTCAATGAGCGGCACGAGTTTTTGCATCCAAAAATTGAGTTTTTTTAACACATTTTGCTCTATAACTTTTGAACGCGCATTTTCCCGGAGATGCGGGTGGTGTCATTTTATTTAGCATTTTAATCTTAATAAACCACAAAATTTTAATTAAAATCATTAGAGCCGTTTTTGAGAAATTAGGATTTTTCACGTTTTTTGGGGGTTTTGGGGGGTAAACTACCCTTAAAAATCAAAAATTCAAAAAAATGAAAAAAACGCCTGGAATTATCATGGGTTTGAACCTACATACCAAGTTTCACAAAAATTGGACCATTGGGGATTTCTCTAGCTCTGTTTACATCCAGACACACAGACACACACACACACACACACACATACACACACACACACATACACAGACAGACATCACTCTGAAAACCACTTTTTTGGACCCGGGGGGCACCAAAATGGATAAATTTACAAACAATTCAAATTCTAAAAATTTGGCGAAACTAATAATTTTTCCATATTCACATTTATAGGGGGAAAGGGGGCTCCAAAATGAATATACATCATCAAAGGAATTGGAAAATTTTTACGAATACAATACTTTCTCCATATACTATGGTATAGGGGGAGAAAGTAAAAAGTTGTTATTGTGATCTACCGGAATGAATGTAAATCAGCGATAAAGTAAAGAAACGTATTTACTCCCGGGGTTGTTCACTTTCGTTAGGGAAATTCGCATAAATTGTTATTTGGACCTAAATGCAAAATGTAGTGAAATTTTAAAGATAGATTTAAAAACAACATTTCAGGCGAAACAAGACTGGTTAAACCGATGTTACTATCAAAAATGACTGGTTAAAAAAAAGTGGTAAAATGTATATAGGCTAATAAAGAATTTGAATTTGAAGTTCGCCACGACCGTTAGGTCAATGTGGACAAGTGTTTAGTAAGGTTGATTGTTGCTTTCCAGGTTTTATAATTGATTACTTAAATTTAATATGGTAATGCAAAAACTGTCCTGGTACTTTAATTACCATACACTTGTCATACCTCCACTTCAGTATATGAACTTCATGTAAGATTTAAACATTTAACTCTTACATTTCATTGCTTATCATATTAAGATGTATAAATTATTTACTCGTGTTCTCCAAAACTAAAATTAAAATTGATTCTTCAATATCAAAAGTTTCTTTTTTATAGACTATCGATTAATAATCGCCTCCCCTCATTGTTTTTAGACTTGTTTGTAAATTGTGACGATGCCATACATGTAACAATGTGAAAACGGCAATAAAGATTTGTCATTTATTTGTCATTTATCATTATCACTCTTTATATTTCATAATTTTATCTTTAAATACTTTTTGTTGTTTTTTCAGGTGATATTGGCCAGTCTTCAGTCTCATAAGTTTACTCTGACAAGAGTACCTTTATTATTAATTTTGATTATTTTTAATCAGTCTTAATTGTTTTGTAATGTAATGTTATGTTTTCATAACAACAAATGCGCATTTATTGATGTTCAGTTGAATCAATGTATAAACTGTTACAAACTTATCATGTTATTAAAAGTTTGTAAAATACATTTGAATCTGTATTTTTCCCATGGTCTTTATAGTTTTGCTTGGTTTAATTTTTGTTACAAATGAAATCTTTTGTAAATCTCAACTTTTGTTTTTTATAACTCAGTTTTCAGGAAGATTTCACATGAAAATTGCTTGATTCATGAGTAGAGGTTAAGCATTAGTATTGTACATGAAAAAATGTATACAAGACATATTGATGAGTTGAACTCTTATTCAAGATACAACAATCGTAGATATTGTTGAGAGATTGTTGCCAGAGTGCTGTTGGCATCATCTGCAAATGCCTCAGGATAGCCTTAAAACAGACTTATACCAGTTAAGAAGTTGACATCAAACAAAGTTTTCCTAGCATGTGGGGATACTTTTGACTGTCTACTATGACAAATTTTTCTTCTCTCATGATCCATTCATGTTCAGGATTCCAGGGGGTTAATGTCAACATTGGGCATAGAAACATCTATAGTAGACGCCAAATGTAAATAAGCCCCCCTCCTCAGGTTGAAACCCTTCCTAATCTCTTGTTGTCAAAACAATGTCACGTTAGGGGCGGCCAGCCGGACGACCGACATCCGCCCAGCGATTCCAAGAAATTTCGCGCTCCACTATAGTTGCGTGATAACTGTTTGTTCGCAAACGGTAGGTCGTAGAACTGTAATTAAAGTTTTGTTTTATTCGTCTAAGTAAGATGAAAAGCATGAGCCATAGTTTAATAATGTAGGACTAGTGCATCAATTAATTGAAAGTTATAGTGGAGTACGAAATTTCTTGGAATAGCGGGACGGAGGTCGGTTGTCCGGCTGGTCGCCCCGATCGGTGACATTGATTTGACAACAAGGGATTAGGAAGGTCTTTTACATGATTCAAAGATTCAAAATTTTTTTATTAATATATATACAGAGTATACAATAATAGTGTCAACATAAATTAATGAATTTACAATATATACAATAATTTTATTCCACTTTACACAAACATATACATGTACATGCTTGAACGTGGCTCTGGAGTGTAATCATGCTACCCACAATGCAAGAAAGAAGATGCCATTAGAAAACAAGATTATTAAAAAAATTCATCAAGGGAGTATAATGGTTTGCCAATCAAGAATTCTTTCAGCTTTTTTAGCAAATTGAAATTGGTGATTTATTTTAAATCTGTAGAAAGGGAATTATAATACTTGATACCGGCATAGGAAGGTTTTTTAAAAATATTTAAGACGGTGATGTTTCAGTGCAATATTAGATTTATGTCTAGTATTGTAAGTATGATTTTGACCTAAAGTTTCAATTAGGAAAGAATTCTTCTTTACAAACAAAATTATTTCAAAGAAAGATAAACTAAATACTGTCATAAAACCCAGATCAACAAATTTCTGTGTTTTCAGAATCTTTCCAATTTAGCCCCAATATAATCCTTATTGCTATTTTTTGCAAAATAATATATATATTTTTTTTTTATTTTCATTAGTAGTACTACCATATACACCAGTCCCATAAATTATATGTGATTGTATAAAAGCATAGTAAATATTTTTTAAAGTTTGTAAATTACTGAAATTTGTCATTTTTTAAGAACAAAGAGACCTGAAGATACTTTTTCAGTTACATTCAAAATGTAACTCCATGTGAATTCCAATTTATATATTTATCTAAAGTTAAACCTAAAAATTTAGATTCATCGACATCCTCTAATAAATGTTTATTTAAGAAAATATTTAAGGGAACAGAAGCTCTACCCTGTGCAGTAGAAAAGGTTATGTATTTAGTTTAGGAGGGATTTGAAAGTTAGTATTTGTTGTTTAGGAATTTATCCAATATTGAAAGTTGGTTAAATACCAGAGTTTCTATGTCGCCATTTTTTTTTTGTCAGATATTTTTATATTAATGTCATTGGCATATAACGTTATATTATTAAATTTGGTGCAATGAGGTAAACCTTTTAGGTAGCACAAAAATAACAATGGTCCAAGATCCTTGAGGTACACCATATTTCATGTCCCTCAACTTGGAATCATACTTGGAACTTCATATGGAATCATATGGAACTTTAGGCCATAATCAAGTATATCTCTAATAGATGAAGCCACACATACCAAGTTTTATTAAGATATGTTGAGAAATAATGGATATATAGCATTTTATTTATTTCCCATAAGGTTAACATAATATGGACAATGTTCTGTGTATATCGCTTATTGGCAACCAATGGACATAGAGATTCAAAATTGTTTGTTTTTTCAAGCTGAATTCAATGGTGTCAACTAACATTTTATTATTTTAATTTTTTATGTAAAAAAAATTTTAGGGGTAAAATCCCCCTTACCCCCCTTTACAATAGTCCGAACGGGCTGGTTTTTTAACTCCTCCGAATAATCATAACTTTACACCTCCATACCAAATTTCATTATGATCGGACCATTTTTGTGACTGCTATCGTGCTTACAGATCAGATACATAGATATGTGGATATACAGGGTGGCAAAAAGTCTGGAAACGGTCTAATATCTTTAAAAGTATTTAAGTAATATGCAAACTTATTTTTAGTGACAAAGTCTAGAAAGTCTACTTCCTAAAGTACTTTTTGTCCTTAGACCTCCAAGGGGGGACGGCCCACAAGGAGTCAGAAGAAAATCTTAAATGTAAGCATAGGTCAATATGTACATAAAATTAAAGGTTTCTAAGAATATGGAACAATGCCACAAACCAGACCTCTAAAGGATGACCGAGTCAAAAATGGCAAGCGATCAAACTTTGCATTATAATCATATTGCTGAAAACAAAAAATGCAATAACTCCCGATACACTCAACCTTGAGGTCGAGTTTGTACCTCAAACAATCGACTATTTGACAAGCAATTTAGCAAAATGCTTAGAATGCAAAGCGCTTTTAAATTATGTATCATATAATGTAGGCCAATGAAGTTTCTCTGACGACTTCCACAAAAAGACGTCCCTAAAGGAAGCCTTAGGAAAAACTTCATTGGCCTACGTCATATGATATATATCATTTTAAACGTCTCTGTATTCTAAGCAATTTGCCACCAACCCGACCTCAAAAGGTCGAGTATATAGGGAGTTATTGCATTTTTTGTTTTCAGCAATATGATTTTAATACAAAGTTTGATCGCCTGCTATTTTTGACTCAGTCATCCTTTTGAGATCGGGCTTGCGGCATTGTTCCCTATTCTTAGAGACATTTAATTTGATGTACATATTGACATATGCTTACGGTTAAGATTTTCTTCTGACTCCTTGTGGGCCGTCCCCCCTTGGAGGTCTAAGGACAAAAAGTACTTTAGGAAGTAGACTTTGTCACACATAATCAATTTGCAGCGTTTTAGTTTTAATACTTAAACATACTTTTAAAGATATTAGACCGTTTCCAGACTTTTTTCCACCCTGTATATATGTGTATATCTACAAATTCAAAAGAATGTTGTTTTTGGCTTTCGGGGGCAGCAAAATGAAAAGTTATGATGGTCCCGGTCTTACTATGAGACCTACGGTAATAGCTTAATTTCCCTATAGGGAAATTCGCTAAAAAGACAAAGTTTGGGGTTCAACACTAAAATGATTCCACTAATATAAAGGATCATAATCCCATATTGAAGTAATGGTGAGACATAAATCTCCAACGCAACGCAAACGAGAACGACTGTTGTTTCCTGCAGTGTTGGCAACACTTGCAGGTAACAAAGAGTAAAATGTTGAGTTTTTAACACTTTTTAACGAACAAAAACTCTGTGGTTACATCCACGGGTGTCGCAGAATCCACAGTATCTAGAATATATAGCCATTGAATTTACATACTTCATACTTTACTTTGAATTAATTTACATACTTTAGTAATGTAAGGTCAATGATATAGCAGAAACTGACACCATTGCTCTTATGGAATGTAGCTCACCTGGCACTACAGTCATCTTGGTTGGGTTCTGGGTAAAAAAAGTATTTAAATAAATGAAAGTTAAATGGCGGTAATCTCACAATCTCAGTGACATCATGACCATCATGTCAACTTGATAAATTAATGATATCAGTGTTTTAAAGCTACGTATTTTATGGTTGTTAAATAAAATTACTGTTAACGTGGGATAAGTTTCTTCTCCTTATGCGAATGAAAGTTGGAACAAAATGAGTGTTTGTGAAGTAATGTGTTGCAAGTCAACCCAAGATCCTAATCGGACTTATCACAGGTAGGGTTAGGCCCAGGTTTTAAAATAAAATTACTAAAATTAAGTAGAGTTAGGTTATATTATAATATTTTAAGGCCTTCCAATGTCTCTTATTCTGTTTCCTGAATTCAGTCAGTGGAGGGCCTAGAGGGAGGGGGGATGGGGTGGGAACCGTTTAGAGTAAATATGGTAGCCTATTACAAAAATGTCCGGGATTGGGTAGGCCTAATATGTGAAAACAAGAAAATGGAGGCTAGTGGCTTAACGATGGATTGTAGACCACTATTTCTAAGATTTTTTTTCTTGACTCGATGCAAGGAACAAATATAGGCCTATTAAAGGGTTCCAGAGAGTTTCGGGACACCCTGTATATATATATATATATATATATATATATATATATATATATGGATGTGTCCCTAAACACGATAACTCTTGTAAAACCGGTCCGATCGAGACTAAATTTGGTAGAGATGCGTCAGGCGGCGAAAATTCGTTATCCTTCTCCACCGTTATTATCGATGTGGAAATTTCGATATTGCGATAATATTGCTACCTATTATATCGATGATACAATTACACGATACGATTACGATTTTATCACCTGATTTAGTTTCTCGTTCTAATATAATGAAATAAACCTTTTGACAATAAAACAAATACCGTATATATTCAAACAAGTAACTGAAAATAACAACAACAGAAAAAGAAAAAGTTGTAGCTAATTTAACCTGTAACAAAGAACAAAACACGTAAATAACGTAAACACGTTGGTTAGTTTAACTAACTTGGTTAGTAAACTAACCAAGTTTGTTGTGTAGCTGTATCTAAATTTAAATTGGAGAAGAAGCAGACTTCGTTAGATCTAAAATGGCGTCACACAAATGCTGCCAAATACAAATCAAAAAGGTTTTTTTTATGCTATTGTATTGAGGGAATATGCATTTTAAATGTTTCCAAACACCATTGATTTTGTTGTAAATAAACATCGCTGTCAATTAAAGTGCCGGAGGTTTACGGTTACACTGTTAGGTTAGATTATTATTATGATACATATCTTTTCTCAGTATCGTTGTTGATTTGATTGTTTTCATCGCTCAATTTCAATCGCAATATTGAAATTTCTACATCGATAATAACGGTTGAGACGGATAACGAAGTTTCGCCAAGTTTTAATCCTACCTTTATTTGGATGAGTTTGTAAACCAGATATATCGACCAATCGGAAGCGGTAGTTTTGGGGGGTTTTGTACCCAAAAAATGGGTTTTTTTGCATTTTTCTTGTGTAATTTTTAAACATTTTAAATTTTGATTTCCACCACTGGATTTAGCTAAAAGAAACACACAATTTTAGTATTTTGAAGCTTTGCTCTATCTTCATTGGTTACTGAGATTAAAACGTCTAAAGACAGTAGGCCTACATTGTATTTTGGGGCTCCAATGTTAGTCTTATGGAGAATAAATATGTGTTAATATTTCACTTAAGTTAAATACCAGTAATCAATGTTTTTGGATGAAACTTGGTATTTGCTCTATTTGGTTGGGATTCAACCATTTATGTTAAAAAATCTTGGGTTTTGTACTTATCACGGTAGCAAACCTGCATACTCTTTTCCCATGTTAATCATATGGAGAAATAGGCAAACTCTAGGTAACTTAGGCTATTATTTATGAGCAGATACTGATGAAACTTAGTAATATGGCTTCATATGGTCCAAATAAATTTTTTATGCTCTAAATATACTTTTAGTATTCCCCATGGCAGCATACCTGCATACTCTTTCTCTGTATTTATCATTAGGAGAATCTTACATTTATTTCATTATTTTATGAGCATGTAATGAAATTTTGTTTGCAGGTTCATCTGTCAAAAGTAATATTACTAATTTGGAAATTCGCAGGTCTGCTGCGACGGGGGGTATTTGTAATCTACATGAAATTCCGCGTCTTTTGATTACCCACATGACATTCATTTAAAATAGTTTTAAACTGATTGCTTTGCCGACTTTTTCCTGCCTTTTCTGGCTTATTCAGAATCAGATCGAAATAATTTATTAGTGATTATCTCGATATACCTACTGGTTATTTTAAATACCCACATGACGTATTTCATATTAAAAATGTTTTTAACAGTTTTTCAGATTTTCTGAGCTTTTCCTTGGGAAAATCTACCATTTTCGGAATCATCGTGACATTTTCAACATTTTGAAAAAAAATTTCCTAATATTCGATGATTGTAGCTAAACTCAAGAATTACCCATTATTTATTAACTAAGATCAATAAACAAATGAAATGACAGTTTAAAAACAATACTTACGCATTTTAAAATTATGTGATTTATAGAAAAATACAAACACCATTATGTCTGTATATAAAAATATGAAAAAATACTGTAAATTATATAAAAAAAAACTAATACCGTATAAAGTGTCAAGGAAAATGACAAACGAATATAGCTAGCCTACTAATTATTATGTTGCCAAGAGGCTGCTTTTTCAAAATAGGTATCCACTACCTCCTGCTCAATGGTTTAAACCCATCTATATCATTTCCACAGCTTCCCTTATCTTCCTTTTTATATGATCATCTTATTTTTAATAACTTTGGTTTGGTCATATTTCATACTGTGTTTCTGCAGTGTGTGTTCTATTTTTTTAAACAATGTTTTCTAAACAAACGGCTTATTTAATTTTTAAACAAATCAAATAAGCCGAACATTTCTAAAAGAGTTTCAATCTAAATTTAATAGGCCTATGGCTTATTCAAGTTTAAGAACAGAAATATTTTGATTTTGCTTTCTTTTTATCATTATTATTTTTTCTAAAGCCCAAAATATCTTTGAAAAGGGTTAGAATACCTTACCTATATGCAATCACTCCGACGCAAAAATTTAAACATCCATAATAACGGTGTCTTGGAGGAGTATGGAGTATGACAAAGTTTCGTCCATTGATGTTATAATTATTCAGCTGGTATTACAGTGCTTCAAGAACAATTTCACAACATAAACAAATTCTCGACTTAAAAATTTTTCATTCTTGATTAAGAATTAGTGGTAGTGACCAGACCTACTGATTTACCTATCATGTCTCATTTGTGCTTTATTATGTTCGCTGTGGAAGATAGCGCCACTGTGAATTTTTTTTTAACACGCCTAATATGAGAAGTCTACAAGTCAGTGTGTAAACCTATATAATCAATGCCGTGAATGTATTTTGCAGCCATAGTTGTATTTTAAATCTTAAAATTGTTGAATTTATTCTATTTATTTTTTAGGTTTCCAAGTGATACATCAGTACTTAATAAATGGTTGAAAATTTTGGGAAAGAAAAGCTCAGACCTTAAACCTAAATCGGTAGTTTGTTCAAAGCATTTCCGCTTTAAAGACTATCACTCAGGAGGAAAGAGGTTACTACCAAGCGCTGTTCCGGTTTTGCGGTTAAGCAACATTCCTATGAAAGAAAAAAACGTAATTGGACCTAAAAGGAGGCAGAGCGAACCAAATAAACAAAAAAATGAAAGCAAGATTTGTAAAAAAAAATTGAGAAATTCAGTGCCAGTAACACCTCCCAAAAAATCAAGAGAGATAAAGCATCTGCCGAAACTGTTGAAAACAACCTCAAAATCAAGCATCACGTTGAACACATCGAGAAACAAACCTATTCTAAAAACTGATACTATCGTCAAACAAGAAAAAGAAGCAAATGGGAAATTGAAAGCTGAAGCAACTAAACCGATTGGTAGAAGAAACCAAAAGCTTAACCGTATATCTTTGAAACCTGTAACTAAGATAGGTAAAAGGTAAGTTGTTATAACATTTTTAATTTAACACAAATGATAGATATTCCAAAATCTAATTATCAATTTTATTGTAGTAAGGAGTAGCCCAAGAGGCTAGGAGTAAGAGGGTCAGACTTGAAAACTTATATTGGGGTAGAGGTATGATAAATTTTTAGCCAAACAAACATACTTGTATTCATTTGTTATACAGATTCCGCTAGTTTTTAATTTTTATGTGGAATCTTTCAAAAACACAAAAATTGTAAAAAGAGCATTTAAAACAATTGAAATTACATTGACCTACATGTAGAATTGTTTTCGGGTTGTGGTTTTATACTGGGTGTCCCAGACCACCCGTACCCCTTTTAAAATCTACACAATGATTTTTTCACCAAACAAATCGTGCCATTATAGGTAAACCGGTTGTACAGGTCGTACCAAAAGTAACCTAGGCCCTACCCAGACTGGAAGTTAAAATTTTTTAATACGAACCACCTCTTTTTATGGTATTTTTGGATTCTAGACATGATTTTAAGGCTACTTTACATTTAATGTGTATCCCTAATCCAAACGGTTTGGGAGATAATGGAGGTAGAAGTTTGATTTTTTCCCATAAGAATAACATGGAGCAAATTTGTCAGATCCATTATCTCTGTAAATGTCCCGTGAAACTTAAAGGGGCAAGCATAAAAATGCCTTAGCTTCTTCTTTTTTTAAAACACTTTACCATCATAAATTATAAGTTTTGTCCTAAAATATTTTGTTTTTCCATACATTTTTCAATATGGCGGAGATTATTTAATGTGTATAAAACTCAAATTAATTACGTACAAATTGATATTTTATGATGAATTATTAGACAATAGACAATAGACAATAGACAAATTCTTTATTAACATAACATAGAGAAATGCAATGGCGTCAATTTTACATAGTTTTTTTTTTTTCTTCATTAGGCCAGTCCAGGTTCTTCATTCTTCCTCCAGTCCAGGAATTCATCGATGGAGTAAAATGGTCGGTCGATGAGCCAGTTGGTCAGGGCTGTCTTCAATTTCTTCATGTTCAGCATCTTTAGATCTTCTGGTAGGAGGTTGAAGAGTTTTCTCCCCATGTATGATGGTTTCCTCTCGTATGATGCAGTGTGATGTAGAGGGAGGTGAAAGTTTGATGCATGACGGGTGTTGTATGTGTGTATATCATGGCCTCGTTGCAGCTGTTCGATTGTGGCATATAGTATGACTTCTTTTATGTATAGGCCAATGACTGTTAACACATTTGCAGTTCTGAAGGCATTTCTGCAGCTCTCCCTTGGGCCAAGGCCGACCATAATTCTGATTGCTCTTTTCTGAAGAAGCAGAATTTTATTAAGGTTCCCTACTGTTGTGCCTCCCCAAACTGCAAGGCCGTATCGCAAGTGGGACTCGAACAATGCGTGGTAGGCAGTTTTTGTTGTAGCTTCGTCACTCACAAAGTTTACTCTTTTCAAAACATATAAGCAGGAGTTCAGTTTTTTGGAGAGTGTATCAATGTGATTGTTCCAGGATAGGGCATTGTCGATAGTCATTCCTAGAAATTTTGTCTGGCTTTCCATTGTCACTTCTGGCAGCTCTGGGACTTCTTCCTGTCTTCTCCCAAAAGCTAGTTGTTTGGTTTTTTCAGCGTTTACAACTAAGTCATTTTCATGACAGTATTGATACGCCTTATTTAGTGCAATGTAAGAGTTGATGGCCAAGTTGTTTGGTGATGACTCGGCGACTAAAAGTGTCTTATCATCGGCATACATTAGGGGAGTACAGTGCATTCCTAGATATTGTGGCATGTCATTTGTCAGGAGAATGAATAGGACTGGTCCCAATACCGATCCCTGAGGCACACCCCTATTTATGAGTAAAGGGTTGGATCTTACTTCTTGGCGTATATTTTTGTGTGTGTCTTGAATCTCAACAACCTGGCTTCTTCCTTCTAAATAACTCCTGAACCACGCGTGGGCTTGTCCTTTCACACCAAGTTGTTCAAGTTTGTTGAGGATCAGTTTGTGTCCCAAACAATCAAAAGCTTTGCTGAAGTCCAGCATAATACCAGTAACCAGATGTTTTTCTTCCAAGCTATCGATGATGAATTCCGCAAGTTTGATTATGGCAGATGTTGTGGATTTTCCCTTGATGAACCCGTGTTGGCTTTCTGTTAACAGGTTGTTATATTCGCAGTGGTCCATTAATCTTTTTAAAACTACTTTCTCGATTACTTTGGAAAAGGTTGAGATTAATGATATTGGTCTGTAGTTTTTTACTTCAGTCTGATTTCCACTTTTTAGCTTGGGGTATACTTTACTTTGTTTAAGTGCGGCTGGAAAGTGGCCTTGATTAAGGGATAAGTTTGTTATTTTGACTAGAGATGGGATTAAAGCTTTTTTGCAGTGTTTCAGTATCTTTGCTGAAATTTCATCTAATCCTGACGAGGTTTTGGGTTTGAGATTGTCGATGATCTCTTCAATTTCTCGTTCATTAGTGAAAGGTAGCTGTGTTAAATCGTTATCTGAGGTTTGTTGAGGTACAGGTTGTTTTGTGACTTTTGGCTGGTTTTTTAGGGTAATTTCTGCAATACTGGTAAAAAACTGGTTGAAGTGATTAGCAATTGTGTGGGGGTTGGTGACGATCTCACGTCCTATGGCAATTTGCGGTTGTGTTGTTTTTTGTTGATTATTCTTCCTCTCATTGTTTATGACTTGCCATAAGGCCTTGGATTTATTTTCAGCATTTGCTATGTGATCTGCTGATGCTTGGCGTTTTATTGATTTTAGCCTCATGTCATAATCTTTCTTTGCCTTGCTCATATCATTTTTATCTGCTGGCGCTCCAGTGAGTTCATATTTTCGGAGACATTGTAGATAGACTTGTTTCAGTTGATTTGTTTCTCCGTCAGCATAGACCATCGCCTTCCTCCTCCTAGGGCGGACATTTTTCCTAGGGCAAGTTGAGTTCAGATTGATGACAACTGTTGACAGAAAATTATTGTAGGCTGTTTCTGCTAAGTCTGTGTTGTGTACATTTTGCCAGTCTTCATTTTCCAACTGAGCCTTTAGTAGGTTAAGGTTTCTTTGGTTTAATATTCTGCGCATCGAACTTTGTTGTTTTGGTGGATCTGTTGTGTACTTTATTTCACAGACTTGAGCTGTGTGGTCAGAAACTCCAGCATGGATCACATTAGTAGTTATTTCATCCGTGTCCATATTTGTACAGATGAAATCTATTGATGTCTTAGATGTAGGGGTGACTCGTGTTGGAGGAAGTGGTAGTCTAGTGATGTTGTGGCTGCTTAAGGTGTCATTTAGCATATCATTCTCCCTGTTATTTTTCAGACTGTCAACATTTATGTCTCCCATAACCAGAATCGGGTGATTCTCAGCCCTCGTTTCTTCAATTGTTGCTGAGAGTAACGTTAAAGCTTCTTCCAGTTGTCCTGCTGGGGTTCTGTAGACGCCTAAAATGTATAGCTGTCTTTTACCTAATGATACTTTGATCATGCCCATCTCACATGTTAGCTCATATATAATTATGTGTAGGTTGTACCATAAGTATTAAATGAGGCTATAAGATATTTTTATGCTTGGACAGTTATGTTAAAGCTAAAAATTTCAGTGTTAATGGATATGAAAATTTGCTCCATGTTATTCTTATGGGAAAAAATCAAACTTCTACCTCTAATATCTCCCAAACCGTTAGGATTAGGGATGCACATTAAATTGTGAAGTAGCCTTAAAATTATGTTTAAAATCCAAAAATACCATAAAAAGTGGGGGTTCGTATTTAAAATTTATGACTTCCGGTCTGGGTAGGATAAGTTTTACTTCTGGTACACCCTGTACATTGAAATTATCATCAATGGATAGAGCGCAACTGGTTTACCCATAATGGCACGATTTGTTTTGGGGAAAAAAATCATTGTGTAGATTTTAAAAGGGGTGTACGGGTGGTCTGGGACACCCGGCATAAGACAGACATATATGCGAGGATCTCAATATTCAAGACCGGTATTTAATTTGAAAATTTTTAATTTTTAAAGTATAGCCTACTCAAGATAACAAGAAGTATATTTAATACAAACTATGACACAGCTTATCCTGTCTGGTTTAAAGCAAAGGTAGTGGTAATTAAAGGTAAATGCATCTCCGCCCGAGTCCATGACAATTTCAAATTCAAATTTCTTTATTCATGAAGAAGTAAGTTACAGAGTTTAACATTTGAACAGTGTCAAGAGGGATACATATAAATATTACATACCTGCCTTAAGTGTAACAGACTTTTATTCTATAGTAATAGTTAATAATAACAAACCATAATTATTTCCATTTTTATTACGATTACATAGGCGGGAGGTGGATAAAATCTTCCAATGAATACTGAGTGGCATTTATAAAATACTCTTTGAGCTCTTTAACGGAATTATTTTTATTTAAGATTTGCTGAGGTATATATTTTTTAAAACTTTGCTTCATATGATGTCCTTTTCTCATAGAACTTTAATTCATGGTGACTTTGTACAGCTTTTTTTTCTTGTTTTATAATTATGTGTAGGTTGAGAAGAAACTTTTGCAGTTACATCTTTAACTACCAAAATCAAGTTTAAAATGTACTGTCTGTAGACAGTTAGTATGTTAAGGTGTTTAAAATGTCTTTGGTCGAATCATCATGTTTTAGTTTAAGAATTATTCTAATCGCTTTCTTTTGCAGTTTTAAAATACACTATCCAGGTTATCTTTTTTTGTTTTACCATATAGACTAATACCAAAGGAAATATGGGATGAATATAGGCAAAATAAATATTTTTTAAGGTGGTTAAATTACAATGAAAAGCCATTTTTGGGGTTCCTGAATTCATTTTGCTTAGTATCTATCTATAATATATACAGCCGCATGTGTAACTGACTCACTCACTCACTTATGATATTAAAGTCCTGAAGCCACCGTTTAAGCTAGAGACTTGAAATTTGGCATGGACATTCTTTGAGATGTTTCAATTTAGGGAAAATCATAAAACTACAACTTTTTGACTTTTAAACTATAAAAGAGGTAAAAAATATAGATTTGTAGGTAATGTAGTTCAGCCGTATCAGCGTATATCACCGCGTGTGGTATCGTAGATCACTTTGCAGGTTTAGTTCTCGCTCGTGTTTAAATGATCTCTTTCAACTACACCCGTGTTTGATACGTACATTGTTATCTATATAAACATGAACGTCTTGTGTTAACGACGGTGTTTCGATGCATTGAGAGCGGGTTATATCACCAGGGTAATACTCGCTTTGCTTTATACAGTATGAATGCCCAAAAACTAAAAAATTTAACTTTCAATTTATAAAAAATTCTCAAAAGACGAGGTGTCGGTAAGGAAGTACATTGGTTCTTAAAGATGTCGTTTGGAGCGCTATTATAGTCGCTTAGTTCTCGCTTGTACTTAAATGACATCTTTTAACTAAACCTCTTCCCGATAATTATTCTCATTTGGGCGCATAGTTGTTTGCGTATGGTTTTCCCTCTGATTGCTGTGTTATTATTGAAAATGAAGTTTACTGAATTGAAAGCGTATCTTAACATTCAGGTGATGTCCGCTTCGATTTCTATATTAATTGCTTAAAATATTTTAGGTCTTATTACATTTTCTAGACCTTAGTTTTCTCATGCTGGAAAATTTCTTGTAGGTTTTCGCACAAAAAATTACCTAATACAGTAATTATAACTTAATTTTCTACTATTTGTATGCTGTCTCTCTATATGAATCCCCAGATTGAATATAGCGCTTCAGTTGATAGTTCTGGTGCAGTTTTACTTTGAAGAGTTGAACATGTCCCAACAAGTTTGACATCCGGTCTTTGACCTATTTGCTGCTGTCCAATCAGGCTTAGATTTTAGTTTAGGAAACGATTGAACATATTAAGTTATAGAACCATTAAAATTTCCATTCTTACCTTTGCTAACGTTTACCTACTTCCTACGTTTTTTTAAGACCATCTACATATCTGATGACCCATCAGGCAGAGAAATATTATAATAAACTCAATAGTAATTTTTCTCGCTGCCACTTTGTCCGTCAAACTTTCTCAATGCAGTGCTCTCACCTAAAATCTCGATTAACCCTATTATTGTTGTAATTGAAAACTATTCTATGCTTATCAATTATTGTAACTCTTTCAGTATATTTTAATTTAACCAATAATCCTTTTTTGGCTATTATTTCACTATTGGTTTTTTTTACTACCATTGGTTGAAAATGCATAATGTACGCCGATTTTATGGTTCTTAAGTTGCAACTTTCTTCATTTTAATACTATACAAAGACTTTAAGACTTCATGATTAGTACCTAATACCCTGTGATCTATTACATACTACTAGGGCTCTATTTTTATTAATTTTCTGAACTAATATATATATATATATATATATATATATATATATATATATATATCATTTAAAATTGTTAAATTAATAATTGCTGATTTTGAATGATAAAATTGTTATCGTTTCTCTATATGGTACATATATGATTCCTGCGTTTCTTGGCCACCCCATGGCGGAACTGAAGCATCTTAGCCTATACCATATTTTTAAAAAGTTCAAATATCTTGATTTTGTCCCTTTTTTTCTTCTATTACATACAACTATCCTCTATATAAACTTATAATTTTATTCCACTTTTATCTTTTCAGAATACAGCTATTACCTCAATCATGTGCAATCATAATCGTATCTCCAAATTTTTACACAACAACTTTTGAGCATGACTATTTACATAGTCCATTAATATTTCAAAACTCCATTATATTTTTTAACGAATTAAGGGGAACTAGGGGGTGGGATTAAACTATAAGCCGTGGGCAAATTTCACAACTTTTGAGCATGACTATTTACATAGTTCATTAATATTTCACAACTCCATTATATTATTTAACGAATTAAGGGGAACTAGGGGGTGGGATTAAACTATGAGCCGTGGGCAAATTTCAAAGCTTGTTATTATTTATTGTGAGTAGTGTGTATTGGCGGCTTCTGTTACTGTCGTTGGAGTTGAGACCTCAACTAGCCTGTTCATTGTATAAGGTTTTGACAGTAATTTACGGAATTGGGGAAACCAATTATTGGGTTGGAACCTCCATCAAGCATAACACCTAGAATATTTACATAAATAATATTTATGTCACAGCTCAATTGTTTAAAACTATTTACTAAGGAGGGGTATTAAAACCTACTAATAGGAGGTTATTAAAGCTTTTTTTACTATTGATTGTGAATTTAGAGTATTAGATGGTTTTGTTACTGTCTTGGGTGTTCAGATCTTGTGTGCTAAACTATTTCAAACTTGACTTTTTATTAATTCAAACTAGGGGGCATGGGGGCGGAGCCCCCATCGAGCCGTAGGCGAGTCTCAAATCTATACAGCCCTATGTGTAACTGACTGACTGACTCACTTATATGGGATATATATTTATCAACTTCCAATTCAGATAGTGAATCAAAATTTGGTATACTCATAGGATTCAATAAAATGAAAGGGAATAAAATTGGAACTTAACATTTATTTGTTTAAGAGAAAAAATTTCAAATTATAAGCTTAGTTTCTTGGTTGGAAATAAGTCACAATGACGTAGCTCCAAATTTGTTCACTAAAGCGGTGGTTTCCGTTTTTAGTTTGCTTCTACTGTGCTTACTTCCATGTAGTTCCAAATTTGTCCACCGAAGCACTGCTTCCGAATGTCAATTTAGTTCTCGTCTCCAACTATATAACTACACCCTGAGTTGGCACATTTTTCCATTATGTATGTTCGCGTGATGATCTAATTGTTCTCATCTATCAATATATTGTTTTGTGACGTGTCGTCCTATTCGTTTCACCAAGGTGGTATGAGTTATCAAAACCTACATTAATATTGTTCAGTGTCCCATAGCCTACTCAAACTGAACACTCTCAGGATTAACATGAATCTTTTTTGGTCAGGTTTGGGTTTATTTTATGTATGAGGAGTTTGTATGGGTTTATTTTTGTGTGATGTACTCATATGAGATAGAGTACTGTTTTGTAAGGGATACGATTTATTTTAATTTTTTCCATTTAATAAAAATTTACAATACGGCTACAATGGTCTCAGCCAGGGTGTTTGTCGCACAGGGCAACGCTGCCTGGTGGTGGATTAAAAACTGAAGCCAAGTTTAACAGGCAGTGGCAAGAACTAAACGTTTTCTGGTCTAATTTATCTTCTTTCAAAGTCCTATTAAATCCGTTGTGAAAGTAAAAAAAAAAAAAATGGGAATTTAATGAACAGATCTTTTTTAATGGATGAGATCATTTTCATTTCCAATAGTATGTACTCGGCTCTTGCAAATTCTGTGAATATTTTGGCTGGCATTTTTTAGACCACTCACAGGGTTAATAACTAAAGTCTCATTCTGGTGTTTTGAAGGGCAGCTGTAACTCTTTGATTCTCATGCCGAAAAAATAGTCATTGTCAGCGATATCTTGTTGCTGATAACAACCTTGAGTGCCTCCTTTTATATTCCAATGTTCCGAAGTTCCGATATCAAGTCTTTAGCTTACTCCCTACTGTCCAATGCAGCTTAGATTTTTGTTTGAGAAATGATGAAATGAAAAACTTAGAGCAACTGAACAATTAATGAACTTTTAATTTTTCCTTTTGCTGGTGTATTACCTTCGCCAACGTTTACTTAATTCCGAAAATTTTGTTTTTTAAACCAGCTTCATATAGGATAGCCCAATTATTGTAACCTTTGACTATATAGACGACTATATACACTTAAGTGAATAGACTTCTCATAGCAAAGCCGTGTTTGAAACCTATTGACGGTGGCGCGATCTTCTGCTGAATAAATGAAGTACAAGTGACATATGATAGATAAAACAGTATTACCACTCTTCTTAACCAAAGATGGAATATTTTATAACTGACGGTTATATTTATATTGTGGTAAAGTGTTTTGCAGCACTGTAAATCCAGCTGAATAACAACAACATTGATTGCAGCGAATCTGGCGCTGCGTACACAAAATTTTCAAATTTTGGTATCAAACAAAAAGGATTGGATGAGAAGTCTATTCACGTTAGTTTACATAGTCAATGATAGTACCATTTATCTATGACCCTCGCCACGTAACTTGACGAATGAATTTTCACTACTATTCAGTTAAAACGATTGGATAATCAGCTGTGCTATAAAAAATTGCATGTAACGTAAGCTCGATGTTTTTGGAAAAGTTCCCCCTCTCCTCCCCTCGCCCTACCCAGCTGTTTTTGGCCATTCGTCAACTTATGTGGCGTGACTTATAGCCAATTGTTAAATCCTTGATTTTGATTGAACTAACAATTTATAAACAAGCTGTAGGCTAGTAAGGGGTTTTTAAACTAGCCTTAGGCAATCATATAATGTTTTGTTATTGTTAGTGGGTAGTGTGTATTGGTTGGTTCTGTTACTGCCATGGCTGACCATTGTTGAGTTTTACTTAGGCCTATAGGTCTATGTTCATTCCAATCTAAGTGCTGATCCATTGTTAGACCTAGAAAAATTGTACTTTCTTTCTGTACAATGGGATGAGAGTCATGCATTATTACTGGTTCAGTTTGACTTTTATTATGAGCTTTTTTAAATGTAATATAATTTTTTTTTTAATTAAAACTAAGTTGTGATCTAATAAATAATTATCGCAATTTCCAAGTTCTTTAAAAGCTGTCAATTCTGTTTCTTCATTTGTTGGTGATAATATCATTAAATTTGAACGATCAGCATAGAGACAAAGTTCACTGCTTGGTTTACATGTCAGTGAGTTATCTATGTTCTTCAAATAGCGCAAAAAAGAGTGGTCCCAAAATGACCCTTGTGGGACACCAAAATGCACCGGTTTTACTTTTGATACAGCTTTCATAATTATATTATTTTTTATACATCTGATATCAACAAATTGAGATCTGTTGAAAGAATCAATTTTAATGAATATTTTAGACTCCAATTGCCTTTAATTTTTGTAACAGTAAATGACGTTTTACACTACCAGTACCAAAAGTCATTGATAAGTCCATGAATATGCCAGTTGTATTTTTCCTCTATAAACTGACTCTAACACTGCTTCTAAAAATGAAACAGCCACAGTATTACCTGATCTTCCCGATCTGAACCCATGCTGAATTTTGTCTTTTAAATTAAATTTCTCAAAGGTATAAAGTTGATTATTGCTGAACATTTTTGTATAAATTTTTGAAATTGTTAGTTATAAAGACATGGGTTTTTGTGTCATCTTTTTTATGCACAGTCACAATTTTTGCTTTTTTAAGATGATATGGCAATGAACGAGTAATAAAATACTCTGGACTGCTATATTTACTGAGTCAGTTTATAGTTATGTAAAGGGTTAGTTTACCGCTTTTTTTCTCAGATCATAAATTTTTCTTAAATAAAAATAGCCTATTTTAAAAAGTGATTCATAGGAAAAGATAACACTTGTAGTTAATCTCGGCAATTTAACGTGTTTGCAGAGCCCTGTCAATGACCTGAACTTGGCCTATACAGGGCCAACGTCATATGATACATAATTTTAAAGGGCTTTGCATTCCAAGCAATTTGCTCAAACCAAACTCAACCTCAAAAGGTGGAGTGTAGTGTTTTGTTTTTGGGAATATGATTTTAATGCAAAGTTTGATAGCTTCCCATTATTGACTCGGTCGTCCCCCATTATTGACTCGGTCGTCCTTTGAAGGGTTGGGTTTGTGGCTCTGTATTCCACAAACATATGTGTATTGGACCTATACTCCCAATAAAGATTTTGTAACCAAGGCTGTGATATAAAATGATAAATTTCAGTGTGATATCTCTTGTTGTTTAAAACTTAAAGACTTATGTGGCAAAAAGTTGTCCTAAGACTTAATTGTCACCGTATGAGCCTTTAGATAATTTATTGAAAAATTATTTTCTTTTTACACATAGTAGATTACTGTAAAACAAAGCATACTAGGTATTTCAAAACAATTTTTCTTAACTAATAGTATAAACGTGTTTCTTTAATAAACTCCGATAAGAAATACATGGGGAGAAATTTCTTTTGAGTACAAGTTGAGGTAGGCCACTGAGTAAATACGGATGTTATTAACTTAACGTATAGAGTGGACAAGCAATGTTAAAATTTGGAAACGCTAAATGACAAGATCGTCCGCTAGGGGCGCTACTAACTGGCTACCGATGCAATATAATCGAAAGCTTTCAACAATCGTAAGCTCGATTTGATTCAAATTCTCTTACAAGTTTTCAATGATAATGATGACTATCGAGTTGATGCGATATGTAGTCGATTCAATAGACCGAAAGCACAATCGATACTTGCCTCGAGACGGTACTGAGTCACCGGGTACCGTTCCCTATCTATTGTCCACTCTATACGTTATGTTAATACCGTCCGTATTTACTCAATGGTTAGGCAAAGGTGAAAGTATTCTGATGCTCGGTGTGTCGTCTGCATGTGAATCCCTTTAATTAAGGCTATAAACCTAGCAAATCAGTTTGATAGAACTTCGGCGCAGTTTTGTAAGTTTTTTACTAAACAAGTTTTTAAATACTTTGTTTTCTTGCAGAAGTCCACTCAATAGAAATAAAGGGTCCCTCAAAAGAAGCACACTTGGACGACTTTGTAAGAATAATATTGAGACACTACTGAAAACCAAAGAAAGTGGAATACAACTTGTTAGTAAGCTGAAAGAGGAGATGAAACAGGATAATACGATTATGAAAGGAAGGAACTTACCACATCAAAATATAAATAAGCAAACACCTCAGTTGAAAAAGAATGAAGACGTTGATAAATTGAAAAATTCTACTCAGACTAATGAAAGTCTTAACTTGAAATCCCATATCGACATTTCAAAAGAGTGGAAAAAAGCTGGAAAAACGAGTTTATTGGATAAAAGTAAAATGGATATGCGCCAATCAATCAACCGAAGGGCACTAAAAAAAAGGAAAAGGTTATTATCGGAAGATGATTCTGAAAATGATTCTCACAAAAAGGAACCTAAAAGCCAAAAGTGTAGGCACTATTCTGGCATTTCAAAAAAAGAGCTGAAACAAAGTCAACCTAGCTCTTGTAGTAAGAATTTGTCAAGCATTGAAAAAACTATTGTGGAGATGCAAAATAAAATTCAGATGCTGGAGAAAAAATCAATCCTGGATGAGAAGAGAATTGAAGCCTTTAAAAATGCTTTAATAACACAAAGAAAAACTGATATACAAATTTTAATGGAGGAAAAAGAGACTGAGGTAGGCAATGTGTTTCTAGCAGTTTTATTTAGTTAATGTGAAGTACAGAGATTTACATACACTACAATAACATACCGGTTCTTACCTGTAGTAAAAACAGGAAAGAAGGGGACATAATTGAATCCAGTAGGTCAGGTCTGTATTACATTTATTCTTTTTGTTTTCCTCCAGAACTGCAAAGAGCAATAAAACAAACTGCGAAAGGGTCAATGAAAAATACCTTGCCGAATAATTATCTTGAATCACTCCTTATAATGACTTTGATTTATGTCTAATCATGATGTTTTCAAACCAACTTTTGTCAATCAAAACTAGCTTAGTGTATTTCCATGACAAAAAACATCCCACACACTATAGACTTGTCAAAGTAAAAAGTGGTTATTTTTTTATATTTTTTTTTATGATCTCCGAAAAAGGAGTTAACTTTGATTTTGGTGAAACTATATTTGAAAATGAAACATAGCTTAAGATTGAAATTCCATCTACCTGAAAATATTTTAAGAGGGTGTTGCAGTGCCAATGTTATTTTTTGTCCAATTGGCCTCAAATAAATTGTGTTTGAAATACAATTTAATTTAGAGTTTGATTCCTTGTAAGGTTATTTAACTCCATAAAAAGCCTATAAAAATCTTTTAAAAACCATAAAAAAATTATAATAATACCATAATAATTCTTTAATCATCAAAGTACATGTTACACAATTAAATAAGCAAGTATAAAATAACAATACACAGGCAAAGTGCATACATAAGAGTATGACATATACAGGGTGTCCAGCTTCCACCTTTACAAACGTTTTCAGGTTATTAAGCATGCCAAAACAAACAGAAAAATCATATAAACATATGTCCGGAAATGCGTCGTTAAGCCGCTAGCCGCCATTTTGTTTTTACACTTAAGAATTTTTATTTCCGTAACGGGTTATTGTATGGAGTTCATATTTGGCATATACCTTAATCACACCAATGCTCATTTTTAGAAAAAATATTTTTTCCGACCAATATTTTCAAAATGGCGGCCATTTTAAATTTTTAAACTCAAATATCTAAAAAACCGTAAATTTTATAAAAATTTTACTAGACACAAAAAAGTTGACAAATTAAATTATCTAAACATTGATACCAAATTTGTAAGGATCCGACAACAAATAACGGAGTTATTGAAATTTTTCTCTTAAAATAACCTAAATTGGCATTAATCATAGTGCAAAATCAGTGTTTTTCTACAGGAAAACCACCATAACTCCATTATTTGATGCCGGATCTTTACAAACTTGGTATTACTGTTTAGATAATTTAATTTGTCAACTTTTTTGTGTCTAGTAAAATTTTTTTTAATTTACGGTTTTTGAGATAGAGTTTAAAAACTTAAAATGGCCGCCGTTTTGAAAATATAGATCGGAAAAAAATAATATTTTTTCTAAAAATGCGCATTGGTGTGATTAAGGTACATGCCAAATATGAATTTTATTCATGTTTGCCCCCTGGATTGATGATGACAATAAATAATAATAGGTTACAATACCTTTACGTCTTCAATCCAAAACATGTGTCTTCAGATGACTAGTTTCGGGACGTGCGTCCCATTATCAAATCTTGCGTCAAAAGTTAAAAAACACTGTCAGTTTTTGTCAAATTTAAAATACCCCCGTCGCAGCAGACCTGCGTACTCAGCGAATTTCCAATGGAATTTCAGATTATTTACTTTCCCCATAAAAACACCATAGGATCGAGTATGTAGGTTTTCTGCCATTGGCTGTTGTTAGAAAATCTAAGTTAATCAATAATTGGTGAATGTAAACACAAAATTGTATCAAATTCTGGCAATTTTTATTTTCCCCATAAACCCCATGGGGGTGAGTATGTAGGTTTGCTGCCATATGGGTTTTGTAAGCAAGTATAAGTTAAACCTTATATAGATAATGTACACACCAAATTTTATTAAGTTATGTCAATAAATAAGCAAGATATAGGGTTTTCTTGATTTCCCATAAGAATAACATGGAAAACACATTTTTGGATTTGCCCCGTAACCAATTATGCTATGATAAAAATTCAAAATACCAAATTGTTTGTTTTTTTAAGCTCTTTTAAATGGTTTTAGTTAAAATTGATGAATTTTAAAAATTAAGGTCCAAAAATGCAAAAAACCCATTTTTGACCCTTTTGAAACCCCATAAAACCCCGTTCCCATTACCCGACAATGCTGGTTCGCGAACTCATGAAAATAGACTTGGTCTTACACCTCCATACCAAATTTCATCAAAATCGGAGGTCCCCTTCAAAAGTTATCAGTACCACGGACACATAGATATATAGATATATAGATAGATATATAGATATATAGATATATAGATATATATATATATATATATATATATATATATATACATATATATGAAAATGAACGAATGGTGTTTTTGGCTTCTGGGGACCTCAAAATGAAAAAGTAAAGTGGTCCTGGGCTTAGGTCTTACCATGGCTACTACCGTAATAGCGTATTCCCTATAGGGAAATTCGCTAAAACACATTACACTTACTACACACAACACGGACATTAACGAACATACAAAATAAAAACATTTAATTGCGATTCACGTGTGGCCGGCCAACGACAAGTTCAGACTGAGCGGTGTCGCCGGTACTATCGAATATGCGGCCGCGGCGATGACACGGTCAGCCGATGCCTGCTTGATTACGTGGACACTGGAGCGGTGTTATCAGCTGGACTTTACTATCTATGGTGCTGTTGTTACCTAGTGTTGAAATTCTATCAAATAAAACATTTGACCCAAAGTTTAGTTTTTTGTTCTATACATCATTAGGCGACGACTTTATAGCTTTGTAGATCTCGTAGCTTTCTAGCACGTTCATCACGGGGCCTTTATTACATTTGTGCAATATTTTTAAATTATCACTACAGCTGTCAACATTATGATTTTCATTAATCAGGTGTTCCGCAAACTTGGATCTCTGTGTCTGCAACTTTGGTTTAGGCAGGTGTTCGCTAAACCTTTTTACAAAGGAACGCCCAGATTGGCCTATATACATTTTTGGGCAATCACTGCAGGATAATTTATAGACTCCCGTATCGTCAAGGCTGTTATTAATGCTATTAGAGCTAACTTCTTTGAAGTGACGTTCAAGTTTATTTACAGTTTTACTTGCCAAAATTATGTTTTCTTTCTCTAATTCATTTTTTAAAGTGAAGTGCAGATGGTTGCCAAACTCGATTGACACAAAATTGAGGTCGGTTTTGTCAGTAGGTTTTTTATGTTTCTGTTTGTTAATGATGGTATCAATTATGTTGCTATGGTAACCATTTTTGACAGCGATGTACTTTAAAATATTGTATTCATTATTATAATCATCCTGTGACATTGGAACTTTTAATAATCTATTGACGAAACTATTATAAGCAGCCATTTTGTGGGATTGGGGGTGGTTCGAAGTGGCATGAATGGTATGATCGGTAGTAGTAGGCTTTCTGTAAATTTTGAATCTTATTTCATTGTTATCTTTCATCAGTGTTAAATCTAAAAAGTTGATCAATTCGTTTTCCTCAATTTCAAGGGTGAATTTTATGTTCTGTGAAATGCTATTTAAATAATTATTAAATAGGGTGAGCTGTCTTGCATTTCCGTTAAATATGACAATTGTATCATCAAATCATCACGGAAATGCAAGACAGCTCACCCTATTTAATAATTATTTAAATAGCATTTCACAGAACATAAAATTCACCCTTGAAATTGAGGAAAACGAATTGATCAACTTTTTAGATTTAACACTGATGAAAGATAACAATGAAATAAGATTCAAAATTTACAGAAAGCCTACTACTACCGATCATACCATTCATGCCACTTCAAACCACCCCCAATCCCACAAAATGGCTGCTTATAATAGTTTCGTCAATAGATTATTAAAAGTTCCAATGTCACAGGATGATTATAATAATGAATACAATATTTTAAAGTACATCGCTGTCAAAAATGGTTACCATAGCAACATAATTGATACCATCATTAACAAACAGAAACATAAAAAACCTACTGACAAAACCGACCGCAATTTTGTGTCAATCGAGTTTGGCAACCATCTGCACTTCACTTTAAAAAATGAATTAAAGAAAGAAAACATAATTTTGGCAAGTAAAACTGTAAATAAACTTGAACGTCACTTCAAAGAAGTTAGCTCTAATAGCATTAATAACAGCCTTGACGATACGGGAGTCTATAAATTATCCTGCAGTGATTGCCCAAAAATGTATATAGGCCAATCTGGGCGTTCCTTTGTAAAAAGGTTTAGCGAACACCTGCCTAAACCAAAGTTGCAGACACAGAGATCCAAGTTTGCGGAACACCTGATTAATGAAAATCATAATGTTGACAGCTGTAGTGATAATTTAAAAATATTACACAAATGTAATAAAGGCCCCGTGATGAACGTGCTAGAAAGCTACGAGATCTACAAAGCTATAAAGTCGTCGCCTAATGATGTATTGAACGAAAAACTAAACTTTGGGTCAAATGTTTTATTTGATAGAATTTCAACACTAGGTAACAACAGCACCATAGATAGTAAAGTCCAGCTGATAACACCGCTCCAGTGTCCACGTAATCAAGCAGGCATCGGCTGACCGTGTCATCGCCGCGGCCGCATGTTCGATAGTACCGGCGACACCGCTCAGTCTGAACTTGTCGTTGGCCGGCCACACGTGAATCGCGATTAAATGTTTTTATTTTGTATGTTCGTTATGTCCGTGTTGTGTGTAGTAAGTGTAATGTGTTTTTTAAATTTGACGAAAACTGACAGTGTTTTTTAACTTTTGACGCAAGATTTGATAATGGAACGCACGTCCCGAAACTAGTCATCTGAAGACAAATGTTTTGGATTGAAGACGTAAAGGTATTGTAACCTATTATTATTTATTGCCAAATATGAACTCCATACAACAACCCGTTACGGAAATAAAATTTCATAAGTGTAAAAAACAAAATGGCGGCTAGCGGCTGAACGAAGCATTTCCGGACATATGTTTATATGATTTTTCTGTTTGTTTTGGCATGCTTAATAACCTGCAAAAGTTTGTAAAGGTGGAAGCTGGACACCCTGTATTATAATTATAATGTACAAAATGTATAACAGAATAGTAACTTTATGAATATTGAGGATTAAATTTTCTTTCCATTTTAAAACTATACGTGTCATCAAAAATATCCCTCGTAAACCTTATCCACCTTGATGAAACCTTTATTTATCTTTCCATCGGGCGCTAGAATTTTGGAACCTAGTCGAGCGCAAGTAAAGGTAATTTCCGCAATCATAAAATTGAAAAAATATTCTTTTGAAATTTTTTTTATATATATACAGTGGAAGTTCTTTTAACCGACCGTCTGGTTAACCGATAATCTTCCCAGAACCAACGAAATATACAAACTTCCGCTGTGTGAGCCGATGTTCCTATAATGATCAAAAAATTACATTTTATAAGAAGTTGATCATACTATCTGTAGCAAGTAAATTCAGTCTTTTGGTCTCAATAGTTTGGGAAGGCAGTGTTCACTGTGCTGTGTTTGCCAACGTTTTCTTTAAGATGTTTTGATAACATAACTGTTAAGAAAAATTAATCACGTTGCAACAATTTTTAACATTTCTGACTTGTGTTAATTTTATTTAAGCCTAGCCTACATTATTAAACCAAATTTAACCCGTTGCTTTGTAGGTTTTTAGCATACAGCTTTCATATTAAAATACAAATTCTAGATCACTGAGAGCTCACCATGGGACAAAAGTAGTGTTTTAATAGTTTAGAAATTACACAATTTGCACATCAGTTGATTGTTCCATTACAATTCATGTTTTAGTTGCTTTATGCCCCTAACCTCAAAATAGTGTGATCATGTAAGTGACAATTTTTTTGATCAGAGTAAGAATAACAATTTGCCATATCTGTGTGGCTACATTTTGAATGTATGGCCATCCATAACCTATAGATTTTTGCTGTGTTTACTACAATAATTTAACATATTTATTCCGGTTAATTTAAACCGGTTGATGTAATTCTAGACCCCCCTAAGTCAAGGGTCTACAAAAAGTAGTGTATCCAACAATTGTATTCAGCATTTAATCTATTTGTAGGATATTTGTCACAGTCGCTTCGCTTGTGTTCCAACCTAGCCTACATCCATCTCACTCCTGGCTTAAAAGCCTTAATAATAAAATCGTTGTATAAACTACTATTAACATATATCTAAGGTATTATTCAGTTTAACCAACCTTTTTTGTTATCCGACCATAGTCTGGCCCTGTAGGGGTCGGTTAAGAGTAGTGATGTAAAACGCCCTGGCGTTTAAATCTCAGGGCAAATACCCAGGGCATTTGCCCAAATAACCGCCCGAAATCCATAAGCGCCGGGCGTTTATCCAGTTAAAGGCTAATAAACCTGATTAATGGAAATTAAATTGAACACTACTCTTCTAGTCAACTTTTTAAACCTCTACATTAGATATTTACATAATAGCATATATAAAAAAAATAATTACTTGTATAATTTTAATTATATTGGTAGGAAGTCAGTACTAGAGAGTCAACACTTTTCTTTTGACAAGAAGAGGAAATAATTTAGTCTGAAAATAACTTCATAGGTTTATTTATATTTAAAAAATCTGGCTAATGTAATACAATTAATTTACATTTGTTTATTACACACAATGAATCAGTCTTAACTAAACGGTTGTAAGGTTGTAATTTGGTTCCGGTTGGGTTTGTGTCAAATTGCTTAGAATGCAAAGCCCTTTAAAATGATGTATCATATGATGTAGGCCAATGCAGTTTCCCACAAGACTTTCTTTAGAGACGTCCCTAGTGGAGGTCGTCAGGAAAACTGCAATAGGCTACGTCATATGATACTGTACATCATTTTAAAGAACATTGCATTCTGAGCAATTTGCCACAAAACCGACCTCAAAAGGTAGAGTGGATTGGGAGTTATTGCATTTTTTTAATTAGCTTCTTGATGATTATTTTGCAAGTGTTGTTGAATTCACAATGATAAACACACTTTTACGACAAAACAACACTTTATTATTACATTGTTTAAATTATGGCGACTAGTTTCGACAGTCTATGCTGTCATCGTCGGACCGTCGGACCTCGCACTGGACGTCCGCCATCTTGTCCAGTGCGAGGTCCGACGATGACAGCATAGACTGTCGAAACTAGTCGCCATAATGTAAACAATGTAATAATAAAGTGTTGTTTTGTCGTAAAAGTGTGTTTATCATTGTGCATTTTTTTGTTTTCAGCAATATGATTTTAATACAAAGTTTGATCACCTGCTATTTTTTACTCGGTCATTCTTTTGAGATCGGGTTTGCGGCTTGTTCTCCAGTCCCAAAGACCTTTAATTTGATGTACATATTGACATATGCTTACATTTAAGATTTTCTTCTTACTCCTTGTGGACCGTCCCCCATTCGATATCCAAGGACACTAAGTACTTTAGGAAGTAGTCTTAGTCACTCAAAATCAATATGCAACGTTTTAGTTTTGTTACTTAAATACTTTTAAAAATATTAAATTGTCTCCAGACTTTTTTTCCACCCTGTATATGAAAATAATTTTATAGGTGCCTTTTTATGTTAGGAAATTTACATAGTGGTTAAAAAGCACTTGTTTTACTAACAAAACCTTAATACTTAACTTTAAATCTAATTAATTAGTCATTATAAATTTATCTTATGCACATATTTATGAATTACAGAGTAGAAACCTGCTTAATCAGTAAATAAGGTTTTATATAACAATTTAGAAAAATATTTATTTAAAATACCACACTGAAAATATTACAGGTTTTATTGTATTGCGCCTTAAACTGAACTTTTTATAAACGCCCAGTTTTTGGGCGCTTAAAATCGCTTTGGACAAATGCCCGGGCAAATGCCCATTTATAAACGACCCGCCCACTGGGCATTTGCCCGGCCCACATCACTAGTTAAGAGAGCTTCTACTGTATATTTTTGTATTAATTAGGATTAGTTTTCATGTATTTTTACGGATATAAAACAAACAGGATGCTACTATATTTTTTCTAGATAATATTTTATTTATGGAATACCGCATGATAATCTTTGTAAAACTGTAAATCCCCTGTTAATTAGAATGATTTGTGGCTTGAAATAGTTCTGAAGATCAGTTCTGTAGTCTACCTTTGTATTATGTTTATAAAGCACAGGTGCACGAAGTTAAGTCTTATTGCTTATTTTTTTACATGATATGAAGTTATTTCAGTTTATTCCTCATTAAAAAAAAGTAAACAATTTTTAATTTACACCAGTTCATTGAAAAAAATAGAATAAATGTTTTGAGATCTAAACAAGCATTCTAGGCTTATAACAAACAATACAAAAAATATCGGATTAAAATCATTATTTTCAGTAGCATAATCAGGTGCAAGCAGAAGAAAACTCCGCACCGTGATCCGTGATCAGGCACAAGGCGGAAGTAACCTCCGCATGTTGGTGAACCAAAACTGGAAAAAATCGACCCCCTGTCATTATTTTAACTGTGCCCAGTTAAAGCCCAGCATTACGCACTAGGCAGTTCCTCTCAAGTGATATTAAGAGTCTGCAGTACCTGCGTCACCTTGGTAGTTTGTCCTATAAGAGCAATGTTAAATTTTAAACATTACTGTGAGGTTGTTTTTCGTTGGTAAATTTCAAACTTGATGTCATTTAAATCTTACCATAGTATTTAGTGCTTGACGTGATAGAAAATTAATCTAAAAAATTTACCACTCGAATAACGAATAAAATATTAAAATATTTAACACCATTTTTAAACAACTTTTAAACAATTTTTTAGTAGGTTTGTTGAAAATCCATCCACGTCATGCACTCCGCCATTCACTAAAAGTGAACATATTCAAGTTTCATGCAAACCCGATGCAAGATAATCGAGATATAGTGTTTCAAAGACAACAGTAATGTTTTGAATTTAACATTGTTCTTATGGGACCAAAACTCCAAGATGGCGCAAGTACTGCAGACTCTTAAAGGGAACTTGAAGGCCAGGCTACAGAATAGAAGCTTTCTATTTACTTTTTTTTGCAAATATGAAGGTAACCTTCTCGTAGCGCCCAATGTAGGGTTATAAATCATAATTTTCTGATTATAAATGAAGGGGTTATTACGATTCCTGTTTAACATTGCTCTTATAGGGAAAACTCCGAATCAGGATGGACTTCAACACCCTTATAAAATGAGGTATTTATGTTCAATTTGTTTTAGATGTAAAAAAAAAAATAATAATAAACAATTAATTTTAAAGTTTTTGTGTTATGTACATAGAAAAAATGTTAATTTTTGTCCAAATGCTAACTATTATGTTAGAAAAAAACCTCGTTAAGAGCCTTCCATGGGACTACACCTATGGGTAGATAACCAAAAGGCATACAATGCTATAGTAGGATTCACGAAAATAGTCCGATGAAAATCAAAACATTGTTGCCAAATTTACTCTGAAACACATTTTTATACTGCATTACACATGGTAAACATAACAAAAATGACAACATTGCAGGGCGGGAGGGGGTGAGGGGCACACAGCTGTTAAAAATTGCCATAGGACTATTTTCGTGCATTTTACTATAGTAAATGCTAGTAATGCTAGTAAAACCACATAGTTAGTCTATATCCTTCATACCCTTTTAAAGCGTCAGTCCTCTAAATAGACTAGTATCTCATTATAAACCTCTCAATAATTATGTTGTAACTTTAACCTAATAGCCTTGGGGCTGTTGTGAGGAAACCTTGGCTCACATGAAACTGCAGAAGCAGCTATGAGCAGAGCATTTGAAATCATTTCTACATGGCAGCAGCAGACGTGTTAAATAGATGATGTCACTTATTTCCCACAAATAGGTATTAATGAGGATCCAATAAAGTGATTCATAGTTATACACAACCTTAAGATCACTGTGTATGTAAAAGAGTACTGGGGCCTACTATAAAAATCATGTTGAGTTTTTTCAAAACTGTTCTGAATTGTTTCAGTTACTGTTGCGTATGGATCTTCTATACCTTGATTATGATCCACAAAGAATATGCAGATTGTGTCTTCAACTTGGAAACAAAAAGGAAGATTTAACCTCCCTTTTCAGGCCAAGGAAGAATCAAGCTTTGCTTTCCCTGATCAAGCAAGTAACAAATGTTGAGGTATGCTCATCAACTGTTTTGTCTTTAGTGGTGAAACTTTATATAAATTATATTTTAAAGTGCTAAACCAAGGGCAAATCCAATGTGTTGCACTTTATAATAACCTTTTTCTATATCTATTCATTCAGTTACAGGTAGTTTTTAGTGAATATCGCCACAGGGAATATCATAGCAACATGTTGAAATTCGTTCAAATTTTTTAAAAATCAAACAGTTCTGTCATTTTAGACAGTGGTTTCCACTAAATTATTTGTCAGCTTTTAAAACCACCATCTCAGGATGTATTAGTATCTCTGATACCTGTAGATATAAACCGATGTGTTACATCTTTAACCTGCAGTTTAAGAAAATTATACCAAAGTGCAACACCCGTCGGCTTGGCGAGTGAGCGAAGCGAACGAGCTCGTCTTTAAAATGGAAGAGGGCGAGTGAGCGGAGCGAACGGAGAACGAAATTTAATAATTTTACCGAGCTTAAGCTCGGTCCCCCTCGTACTAATTATCTAAAACAAGCTCCGTTTGTACAGGCAAAATTTTTTTTCGCTCCTATGATTTTTTATTTTTTTATAGAATATGGGGGTTTTGGCCACCAGGAATCGATTGGAGTTGGTCCCATGTCTGGAAAAAATTCCGTTTTCGTTCTAGAGCCCTTCAAAGTTTCCATGTTATTCTTATGGAGATTTTTAAATTGAACAAAAATTAGCTGATAACTGTACTTATGAACCAATGTGTTACATCTTTAATCTGTAGTTTAGGAAAATTATACCAAAGGGCAGCACCCTTTGGCCTGGCGAGTGAGCGAAACGAACGAGCTCATCTTAAAAAATAATAGGGCGAGTGAGCGGAGCGAACAAGCTTTGTGTGAGAACGAAAGTAATAATTTTACCAAGCTTAAGCTCGGTCCCCCTGGTACTAGTTTAATTAAAACAGTTTATTTTTGTTAAAAAGATAAGGCGCGGCGTGGAGGCGGTGGTAACCCCACCTAGTGTTGGGGGAAGCTGGCTCGTTTTTGGCACTACTCCGCCATTTCAGTTAGCTATCCAGATGTTTTGTTTATATCTATGATGGCAGTGCGGGCACGGCCAGAATCAGTAATTTGGTCTTTTTTGACTGCCCTTTTTTTTGCCAGGTTGCGGGTTCTGATAATGGTATTAGCATTCCAAGTGTACGGTATACATAGGGTTCTATGAGGTTAACTAAATGAGATTTTTTATTCTAATTTTTGCCTTGGGCCTAATACAGATCCATGCAGTCATACTGACTTGTAAATAATCAGAACTTTGTGTACTGCAGTAGCACTATCTCATGGCCCAAGATAATTAAGTGCTAATCTTAAAATAACAAAATTAGATTCTCCCGTTGGGCTGAGTTTATAGTCAATGAGTTTTAGTTGGTTGTCAAAGAGTCAATAGTGTGAGTTTACAGTCAATGGTTTTGCGTGTTTCAAGGAAGTTTTCAGAAACTTTTTTCAGAATTTTTTAAATATGAAACTGGAAAAATACTCAGCTCTACTTAATGCACAGATATTCTAAAAGACTTAATTTTTAGATTTCAATCCAAACTTTCATTGATAGGGTCATTTTCAGGGTGGATGGCAAATTATGCTACCATCCCTATGGTATTGCAGGCACCAATTGTGAAGATTATTGATGCAGACAAACCACACTTATTGTAGAACAACAATAACAACTAATGCCAAATGATAAAATGATGTAAACATTGATTACAGATTAAACATGAAGAAGGAATGCCTACAGGTATTTGTGAAGAGTGTTTGAAAGATATCAAGAGAGCAGACTGGTTGAAACGGAGAACCCTGAAGTCAAATTCACTCATCAGGAAGTTTGTAAATATGAAAAAGGTACAACTTTTCTTTGCTTGTTCATTTTGTGAGGCGGTGGCGTAGTGGTTAGCTTGCCAGACTTTAGGACCATCGCAGCGATGTTGTGGGTTCGAATCCTAGTTCTGTCAGTGACTTTTATCAGTACCACTTACCTTGTACTGTAGCGCCTTACTCCCTTACTTTGTTTAATACAATCCACACACAGATCAATAGTCTATGTGGACGGGGCAAAGTAAGGCAAAAAAGGTATGTCAGCCAACCTCTTGAAAAAATTGTTACAATCATAATTTAATTATATTTTAGTAACATTTAATTATAAATTCAATATAAAATAGTGGTGTTTTTTTTATCAATATATCAATAACAAACATAATCTAATTGTATTAAATTACACAATAAACATAATCTAAATCATAATAATGTAAAATAGTGGCTTAAGTAAAACAAACAAGTACCAAAGATCATGGTCGTGACAACACTTCTAGGGTTAACTGACCATCAAAACATTCAACTGGATTTTTTATGGGGATATTTTATTCGCTCACATCCATTCCACAATGAATCATGTTTTATTTCTTCATTTTACACCTGGATGCTCACATAGGTTGAGGAGCAAATGGTCCCCCATGCAGAAAGGTGGGAATTGGTTAAGATTATGCATGCCAAAATGTCTCTAGCACTTGCCTGTAGTCCATGATGAATTCCTGACCGTTTTATAGTGCCACACCACATTCAATCACAGTCTGTCATTGGCTGTCAAGTAAAAAAAAAATATAGTTGTCATAGAATGCAAATAACCAAACTACTACAAAACCCTTTTATTTTTAGACCAATAATGTTTTAATTAAATGCCCTCCTAGTTTTTACATACCTGGCAAGGTACTGTAAAGCTGTGTTCATTTTGTTAAATGTTTTTATAGAACTAAGACGACTGCAAAAAACCTACAGTAATGATAATATGTTGTCGAAAAAGTCCTCTATCAAACTATATTACTTTTTCATTTTTTACTCTATTGAAACCTCATAAAAATCTGGACATGTAGTCTGATCCATCCTTCTCACACACTCAATAAAACTTCTATTCATAAACTTACCCAATTAAATGAAAATTTATTGTTTTTTTATTTTTTATGGGTTAAAAAAATGTATCAAGTAAAAATGAAACAATACAATCTAAAAAGACCAAAGGGTTGTTTTTTATATATAAAAGAAAAAAAAATAGATATTGTTTACTCCGTTATGCAAAAATTTTCTTCTTTGCATCTTATTTTTCATTCACAGTAAACATGCAAACTTATGCTTGTTTTCAGAGTTCAGCTCAAAGGAACACAAGCATCTCCCAAACGACAAGTGATTTGAAGGTTAAATCAGATGATAATCCGTGTGAAGACCAAATGACGGATGTGTTTAAAATAGAAGATGTATTTTCTTTGGAGAGTTCTCCAGTGTCATTTGAAAATATTACAGTCAAGCAGGAGCACAAATCAGATGAAGAATTGCAACAAAGCAACCTACTGAATACAACCTATTCAATCGTAAAAAAACCACAGAAATCCCTAAGGTGTAAAACCTGTAGTCGAGCTTTTATAAACCGGTCGTCGCTGATGGTTCATTTTAAATATTGCAGCAAAAGGTTTCAATGTTCAGAATGTAATAAATGTTTCTTGAATGCTTCCTTGTTTCGGAAACATAAGCGAATGAACTACTCTTGCTTTTGCCCTGAGAATCTTAGATATTGTTCTGATTGTAACATAAATTTCCGGTGGAAGTGGCAACTGGTTTTTCATGTTCTTCGTCACAACACTCAGCACTGCGTCCTTTGCAACAAAACCGTACATTCCGATGAACATCTCCAACGGCATTTCAATGAGGCTCACGCTAGCGTTGTGTACTGCACCCTCCCAGTGGTGGAAACAGCAATAGTGACAGTACGTAGCATAGGGCATGCTGTACCAGTACACATGACATCAGGAGTTAATCCAACTTATTTACACAAGTGATGTGAGGCAAAGTGTACCCCAGTCTGCAACTAATTCAGATTTAAAGCTGAAATATTTCCAAAAGAAAAATTAATAATTACAGCATTCTGTGTCCTGAAGAATAAAGCATAACCAACCTTATAATAAGCACCACTAATCCATTGACCTCAGCAAACATTCAACATTTCCATCCTCAGATAATACAAAGCAGCACAGTAGTTGGGATTAACACTTCTCAGTACAAGGAGTTTGGAGTGAATATGTTTACCCGTAAGAATTTTTAATGTCAAGTATCATTAAGAAATCAGTTGTTTGAAATAACTTTTAATCACGTTTCATTTAAGTTGAGAAATGCCACAATGTGAAATGTGTAGAATGTTTTTTCGGCTTCATTTCTGTAACTTATTTTAATGACATGAATACTTGAGTTCACAAAATGAATATTACTGTTAACTCATGTATTTGCGTAATCTATTGTTATACACATTTTTTTCTTCACAACAGCTTCTTCCAGAAAGACTCATTAACTTTTGAGGTTTTTGAGTAATCAGGCATGAGAATTTTTGAAGCAATTTGAAGAATTTTGGTAGTGTTATTTATTATAAGACTACTAAGATGCCATAGGCTGTTGCCAATTTATGTTATACACTTTATTTATTATTTTTGATTGTTGTGTTTTTATTGTAGTTTTATTGTTGTAAAACTAAAGCATTTCTTGTGCTAGATTATGCTGTAGAAAATATTTGTAACAACATTTATAGTTCACTAGAAAGCTTGGTTTGATACAGTTTTCAAAGTAACTCTGATGATTATTTACATAAGTAACTAACTTATTTGTATCAGAAGTCTTTTTTTATATCTGCTGTTAATTGAACGTCTTTTCCCACTTGTTACACCATGACAATTGAGTTTTAATCATTATCACGTTGTTTTTGTTGGTTTGCATTGTTAGCTTTCTTTTAACATATATTTATTTGATTTAAATACAAAACAAAAATTATTGTAAATGTAAATGTCATAATCATTAGGCTAAACCATTTTTTACATAAGATTATGAATTATTTGTAAAATCTTAAGTAAAATGTTGTTTTTTATTATAGTTTTGATACTCTTTATATATACATGTTTGCGGCTAAGCTTGTTTTTGTTAACCACAACTTTATGTTGATGGTTACAGAAAAGCAACTCATTACACTCTAGACCTATAAGTTACCCAGGTAAATCAAGCTTGGACCCCAAATGCATTATATTATTGAATGTTTTATATTTCCAAGTATCAACTATAGTCTTGGCTCTAGAGTAAGCTAACTTACTTAATAAGTACTGAAGCATTTAACTGCTTTCAAAAAGTCTGCTAAGTAAGCATTTTTCTAGTTTCCGAAAGTATGATGCAAAATCGAAGTCAAGTTGTAGAATTTTATTTCTTGTTTCCTTTTAAACAGCTGTTGGACTAATGGGTAAAGCGTTTTGGACTAATGGGTAAAGCGTTGTTGCTACATGGATCTGCTAAATATTGTTCTGATACAATATTTATCATAACCATACCATATTTACTCATAATATTAGATAGTAAAAAACATATAGATAATCAGTACACAATTAGCAATCAAGGTAAATATGCAACCATTTCTTAATCTAATGAACAATCTTTAACGAAATGAAGAAAATGTTTATTTTCTGTATTGTTTACTTAATAAGTAAACTTTTGAATTCGTAATGCCTTTTAGTAACAGTGACTTACTTTCTGGTGACTACCACATTGCTGTGGTCGAAACCATTGCTCTTGTGGTATCTAGCACACCTGTCTTAACTATTGTTATTTTGTTACATATTTAATTCTACTGCAAAATGGCAACAACAAATGTTGATTTCATGACCGCAGTAAGAACTGGAATAAGTGTTGCTGCCTAGCCGCAAACATGTTTACATTTTTTATGTTTTTTTAGGGATGGACGAGATTTTTAGTTCGAGACGAGATGGGATTTTTTAATTCTCATAAAATTTTGAGACGAGATCGAGACGGAATTTCCCTTCTCGTATATAGCGGGAAATGAGCGTTGGGAATTTTAATCCAATTTTGTGACCTTTTGAAACCCTGATTTATGACAGATAACTTATAAAAAATGTAAATTACAACAGGCAAGACTGATTAACAACTTTTATTTAGAAACATTTTTTAAATACATCAGTATGAAACAAATATTAAGTACCTCATCACAAATAACTCTCAAACATAGGCTAAGATAAGGTTATAAGAGTTAGGATACAACATTGAAATTGCAAAATGTACCAGACTGAAACACCAGTTTTGTTTGTTAAGTATTAAATTACAATTTCAGTCTTGTCTTTTTGGTGTGTCTTGTTTTTTGCTGTATTCAGTTAAATGTGTCTCACACTAGTCACACAGTACTTCTCAAAAGTATGAAGACAGAACAAAAATTATACGACGGTCATAATCTTAAATATAAATATAGACAAAAATAATTATAAAAAAAATATCTAAAACAAAACTTTAAATTACGTAAAAATTTTGTATGTAAATGTACAAATGGAGAAAATAAACACTTCTCTTTGTGTCAAAAACCTATTTCAGTATTAAATTGCTAGTAAAATAGGCCTATCAATAGATTATTTATAGGCCTACAATTTTTTCCGTTTTTCACAAAATATTTCTTGTCTTGAAAAATCTCAAGAGAAAAATCCCGTCTCGTTTAACGTGATTTAAAATTTCTAGACTTGTCTATCCCTATTTTTTTATGTTAATTTGAAAAGTAAAATTTTTTCAGTTTAAAAAAGATGTTAGTTGCAAGATTTTGTATTCATGTATTTTTTAAGACTATATAACTATTTTGAACTTGTTTTCTAAGCATTTATTATACCTGCTTACCCTTTACTTCATGATTGTTTCTAAAATACTTATTTATCATTTAAATAATAAATACATAGATTTTTAACTTGAAGACTTTTGCAGAGCTGTATTTAATTTTGATTTGTTAGAAATGGTAGTCTGGTGGTGTCCTCAAATGCATTGTTTACAATTTTATGTGTTTTGTTTACGGTTTTTTCACGTTTTTCATTAATATTCCTATAAGTTACCCTATAGGTACCCTAGTTATTCCTATAGTGTTGGTCTGTATCATAGCATTAAATTTGTCTTGCTTGATAATTGCGTGTGCTGTGATAAAAGCACTGTACAAATATTAACTTGATGTGTATTTAGTTATTTATTTCATATGTTTTTTATACAAAAATAAAATTGTTCCTATTGAATTTTGTGGATTGTGTCATTATTGCTTCTTAAGAACAATCTTTTGTCACTCTTTCACTCTCCTATAAGGACTGTTGGACAGCGCCTCCCCAAATGAATTTAAACAATTAAAATATCGCTACATTATCATTATTATTATTATATGTTAACATAATTACAAGTGTATAGGTCATAAGTTGCAGATAGAAACAGATTGGAAATAGGTTATTTTTATAGTCGTTTAAAATTTTCTTAGATAATACCCGTGTTTAAGAAAGGTAGCCTAGTAAACTCCTCCTTCAAAATTATTAATCAACATCGGTTGTTTCAACTTTTTCAAAAAATGTTGAATCTCTAATTTTTAAACAGTTGAGTCGATACTTTGAAAATAATAGCTTTTTAACTAATTTTTAATTTGGATTCCGTAAAGGGATGTCAACAGTTTTAGCTGCTCTTGAAAAAAAGGAAACGGTTTCTCTACATGATATGACTTAACAGCCTTTGATTGTGTCCCCTCTCATATCCTACTTGAGAGCTTGAGTTTTATGGAATCAAAAATTCACAATTAAAAATCAAATAATATTTGACAAACAGAAAGCAGTATGTTTCTATTTGTGTGACCTCTGGTGTAAAGGTTGGTTGATACAGGAGTTCCGCAGGGCTCTGTCTCCGGACTATTTCTCTTTTTAATTTCAGTAACGATCTACCAAATGTTGAAGTTAATTCCCTATTATATGCAGATGATACCACCTTGCTTGCATTCCATAAAGATATACTTTGTGCACTTACAAATAAAGCGTCTAATTTAACATTGATTTGGTTTTCAGCCAATAAGCTAAAAAGTAATGAAGATAATACTATAAATATTCATATTATCCTTTCCAATGATATTGCAAAAATCTGTTAAATACATTGGCTTTCACATTGGTTCTAAACTTAATTGGCAAGAACAATTAATTTAAAAATACTAGGCCAAATATTTACTTTGGGATTAAAATATTTTGTAACTGACAAACATTTAAGAATGACATATTTTGCATTATTCCAATCACACAAATCCTATGGCTTTATTAGTGTGGGGACATTCTTTTCATGTAAAAAATTCTAATCCTATAAAAATAGTTATTTGTGCTTCTAGGGACTAAAGTACAATGTTTTCTCCCTGAAGGGAAAGTGTTGTCGCCCGAAGGCGGAGCCGAGGGCGACAATTTCCCTGAGGGAGAAAAGTACTTTAGTCCCTTGATGCACACAACATTTTTCCTCCACCTACACGAATAAAATTTAGGCCTAATAGGCCTACCGCAGATAATTTAACTTTACCTTATGATCCCTTGCTCCGTCAAGCTGGATCTGTCACATCAACATACAAAACACACAAGGTAGGCCATATCAATTTTGAAGAACACGAAAAAAAAAATATAATTTAAGCCTAGTCAAAAGTTTTACACTTATGTTTTGGACTTCTTAGGTTAATAGCCTACCCAAGCAAAATGCAAACAAACACCTACACTGCCACGGCCATCTCTAATACTAGAGATGCTGCTCACCCACTGCTGACTGAATGGTCAGCAGTGAGTGAGCAGCCGCTACAGCTGCTATTAGTCAACAATGAGTAAGGAAACAAATACAAGTAACAGCTGACTGTGGCTCATGTTCTTTTTAATCTCTCTTTTAATGTTATTCTTATGTAACTAACTTTAGCCCCGTGGTACGAAAAAACTCGAGTTTTCCCTAGGTAGAAAGAGTAAGTATTCAAGTCACATGGGATAGAAATTAATACTTTACTACTCTATTCCAAGGAGTAAAATACGGCTTTAGATAGTAGGTGGAGGAAAATGTAATTTTTATTATATAACATGGGGGCCCTGTGGAGCACTGTCGAAGTGTCGAGCCTTCTTTATTAGATTACAAATTATGACTATTGTCAATTTGTATATTTTTCATACATTGTTGCGTACTAAATCAAATCTCCCAGACTTAATTATTAGATACGAAGTACATTCTTACAAGACCAGAGATAAATTTAAACTTGAAATCTTTTCTCATAGACTGAGAAAGAGGGGAATCTGTTATAAACAGTATTAAATTTTGTAACAAATTGATTTATCTCAGCTTGAAGTGTTTTGCTTAATGTATTTAAAACAAAATTAAAGGATTGGTTAATTGGTTGATCAAAAATCCATTCTATGATATAAATGAGTTTTTAGGAACTGAGGTAATCATAGACTTTTAGTGCACCACAGACTAAGTTGTCTTAAGATTATTTGTCTATTCTTGTAAATGTATTATTAAGCAATATTTAAGTAGATTAATCATATTGACTTTGTTTATTCCTGGTAATTGACAATAACAATGACAACAAATCTCTTGATTCTTGTATTACTATTGCGGTGGACGCTGACTACGGCATCACAGGCGCTGTTGCCTAGTCGTATGGTGAACACTTTCACACACTCTCAGCACTGCCAACACCTCCGAATGGGCTGTATAGATTGGTGCCTGAGCAACCAGTGCTACCACTCTCAAATACAATTCCGTCAGTAAACACCTTTGTTGTTTCCAGGGCCGGGCCACTCATTAGGAGACTATCTAGAGCGACACTTTCCGGAGGAATTTCAAAAATTAAAAAAAATGTCTGTTCCAAAATAAATATTTTTAAAATCTGACAAAACACTAGTAAAAAATTTTTGTTGTTGATATTTATTTGTTAATAAATTTATACCACTGAATGTATCGCTGCCACCCCTTACACCAGTGTTGCTTGTCGCTCCCCTGTAAGTCTGAACTTCATATATGCCCCGGTCTGAGTCGAGCGAGGGCTTGCGCTTCTCAGGTGTCCGGGCAGTGTGCAACAATGTATATGTTGGGTCTAATCTAAAGTCATGACTCTTCTATTAAAACTGCATCTATTAGCATTGAGCATATACTAACAAGAAGAAGATGTAATTATTGGAAATACAAATGGGGAATGACACAAGACCAGCCATGCGACTGCGGAGCAGTAGACTTCTCATAGCATGTGCGTGTGTGAAACCAATTTAGGGTAACACGATCTTCCGCGGTGAATATGGAAGTAGAAGTGACATTTATTTATTTATTTACTATCCACGGCTTACACCAATTTACAAATATGTACAATATAGATCTTACTAAATATTTTTTATATAATAAGTCAAGTATAAATACAAAAAATTATATAAGTCTAAAATAATAAGTAAATAAGTATAAATACATATGATAGGCAGGCCCGGCGCACCCATTAGGCGGACTAGGTGGCCGCCTGGGGCAGCACTTTCTGGGGGGCGGCAAAAAATGAAAAAATAACAAAACCAAAATAAATATTTTTTAAACTAACAAAACAAACTGAATGAGACATTTTAAATTACCAAATAATTGTTGATAGTTATTTTTAAGGTTAATTTATGTTATCACTGAATGTATTGCTGCCATCCCTGGCACCGACGTCGCCGCGCTCTGAGTCCAGCGAGCGCTTGCTTGCGCTTATCTGTTTGCAACAGTGCCGACCCGCCGACCTCACACAGTCACGACACTTCTATTGAAACTACATGTATTAGGGTCTTTCCCACATTGGGCCACCAGACATATACTGGTAATAATTATACTGGTGGTTTGGAGCGCTAGTGATGATTTACTAGCACGTTGTGTGATTGGCTGCAGAGTTAACTTGGATGCCAATCACAACATGAGCTAGTGAACCATCACTAACGCTTTAAGTGACTGGTATAATCTTTACTAGTATGTCTGGTGGTTTTTGAGGACACGTGAATTGACCGAGTGTCAGTGTCATGACTGCCTCCTGTCTCCCAAATACCTTATAGCTGCTAATAATTAACATTGTTTATATAAGCCTACACTTTTACGTGAATCGACTTCTCATAGCATAGGCGTGTTGAAACCAACGGTGGCGCGATCTTCCACGGCGTACATGAAGTACAAGTAACATATGATAGGTAAATCAGTATTACCACTCTTCTTAACAAGGATGAAACATTTTATAACTAACTGATGGTCATGTTTATGTTGTGATATTTTTTGCAGCACTGTAAATCCAGCTGAACAATTAATTGACAATCGACAACAATTTAAAACATCGATTGCAACGCCTCTGGCGCTGCGCTTACGAATCCTCCAAATTTCTGTATAAAAAACATAGGATGAGAAGTCTATTAATTTACATTACTATATATAGTCAATGCTATTAGACTTTGGCCGCCTCTACAAAACTTTGATCCCATGCTTGAGGGATTTTCCCACAATTTCTCACATCTTATCAGCACAAACCTACTCGCAGATGCTACAGCGATAACATCTGATCATCGTGTCAAACTTGCGACTGTTTTTAATGTTTTTTACCTTATTTGAGTTGTTTGTTTGGCGTTAGGATTTATAGTGAGTGTCCAGTCTTCATAAAAGTTTAAAGTATTTTGTTTTTCTGCGTTTGTGGCTACCCCGCGGGTCGGTTCCCGCTTGCGACACTGCATATGCTACTTGTAGCAGCAAAAGCGATGTGCCACTACAGTCTGTCAAGTCCCTCTCTCATCACTTAGTCTTATCAATTTCATTGTTGACTCACCAAAGCAACTCTGAATGTGAAAAATAGAATAGGCCTATAGAGTAAATAATATTATTTTTCACGCAAAGCGACGTGACATCACAATTTGATGTCAAATGTATTGTAGATTTTTAATGAGGGTATGAATAGGGTAGGAGGGGGGCAGCATATGTAACCTCTGCCTAGGGTGGCAAAAATGCTAGTGCCAACCCTGATGATAGGTAAATCAGTATTACCACTCTTCAAGAAGAAAATGAAGAACATTTTTTAGCTGAGGATTATGTTTATGTTGTGATCAAGTTTTTTTGAAGCCAAAACTGCGGGGAAAAGTTTTATTCCTTCAATGTTGCAAAATGTCGCTTTTGATTCAAGCCAGTGATGTAATCTATCTGATGTCCATTAGAGTAATTTGTAACAGTTTTCTTGTTTTGTTTTTTGTGTTTTTGTTTTTTACTTTCTCCCCCTATACCATATATGGAGAAAGTATTGTTTTAGTCAAAATTTTCGAATTTGAGTTGTTGGTGGATTTATCCATTATGGTTCCCCCTGAGTCCAAAAAAGTGGTTTTCGGAGTGATGTCTGTGTGTCTGTGTGTGTGTGTGTGTGTGTGTGTGTGTGTGTGTGTGTGTGTGTGTCAGGATGTAAACAGAGCTAGAGAATGCCCTAATGGTCCGATTTTAATGAAATTTGGTATATAGGTCCAAATCCACGATAATTCCAGGCGTTTTTTTCATTTTATTGAATTTTTTATTTTTAAGGGTATTTTACCCCCAAAAACCCTCAAAAATCAAAATTTCTCAAAAACGGCTCTAACGATTTTGATTAAAATTTTGTGGTTTATTAAGCTTAAAATGGTGGATAAAATGACACCACCCGCATCTCCGAGAAAATGCGCGTTCAAAAGTTATAGAGTAAAAAGTGTTTAAAAAATCAATTTTTTGGATTTTCAAAATAGCTGTTGTCTCAAAATAAATTTTACTTATCACCATTAAATCAAGCTCAAAAAACTAAATAATCCAGTACTTTAAATTATTGCTCTACGTCAAGTGGTTGAGGAGAAAATGCAATTTTTCGTTTAGCTGTAAACGCAGTATGTTGTTAAAAGTCACAGATGCGCGTAGGGTCAAGCTCGCGCTGCTCAGCTGGTAGCTATCCGACAGAGTCATCTAGACATTAATGTTTAAAGCTTTTAACACATGTTTTTATATTGTTGGGAGAAAGTATGTGTCAGTTATCTGATACCGTTTATTTGCTATTAGGCTAGTGACAGTGACGTATCTTCTATATTTATAAAGCACGATGTTTGTATATCCGGCAATGCTCGGTAACATTATTACTTTTGTTCTCACATAAAGCTCGTTCGCTCTTCTCACTTGTCCTCTTCCTTTTTTAAACGAGCTCGTTCACTTCGGTTACGCCAGGCCGGAGGTTGCCGCACTTTGGTATAATTTTTTAAACTACAGGTTGAAGATGGTAAACACTGGTTTATATCTACAGTTATCAGCTGATTTTGTTCAATTTAAAAATCTCGGGTAACATAGAAACTTTGAAAAGCTCCAATCAATTCCTGTGGCAAAAAACCCCACAGTCAATAAAAAAATAAAAAATCCTTGGATAGGAAAAAAATTTGCCAGCACAAACATTGCTTGTTTTAGAATATAAGTAGGTCCCTACCAGGGGGACCAAGGTTAAGCTCTGTAAAATTATTACTTTCGTTTCTCACACAAAGCTCGTTCGCTCCGCTCACTCGCCCTCTTTCTTTTTAAGACCAGCTTGTTCGCTTCGCTCACTCGCCAGCCGGCAGGTTTGCTGCACATTGGTATGATTTTCCTAAAACCACAGGTAAACGTGTAACACATTGGTTTCTTTTATCTACAGTTATCAGCTGATTTTTGTTCAATTTAAAAAATCTCCATAAGGATAAACTGTAAACTTGCAATTTAATGTTTTTATTATTAAACTATAAGACCAATACACTGTCAAGGGAACATTGAGTTCTTAAATAAATTTACAGTTTACTACTTAAATCAGACACCTTAACAAAAATCATACCTCATTAAAATGAGAAAATGATTATTTTCTACAAATCTTTGAAGGGCTCTTGGACGAAAACCGGAATTTTTGGGACCAGCTCCAATCGATTCCTCGTGGCCATTAACCTCATATACTGTACAACTAAAAATCCTTGGAGCGAAAATAAGTTTGCCCGTACAAACATAGCTTGTTTTAGAGTATAAGATAAGATATATAATAAGCTTACAAAAATGTTTTAATGAAAATAAATTTTAACTAAAGTACAAATATAATTAACCACAATAACAAAGACATTGATTCTCTTCAGTTTTGTGACTATTTAAATTCTGTTTTGCCATGAAAATTTAAGTTTCAAAGGATTTAAATTGTTATAAATATTATTAGTGTGAGCTCATTCACTATGCCAAGGACTAATTTTCCATACACTACTACAATAACAGCCACAAAATGAGTGATCCATAATATTACACATAGGACCGGGTAGGTAGTTGTCTTATTTTTCAAAGTGGTCATGTACGAAGATGTTTAACTTTCTAGATCAGGCACCTGTATATCTATTCCAGTTATTATTTGAGTTTTAGGCAGAGGCCCTTTAGACAGATGAGCGTAAGAACCAACACGTAATAGCTAATTTGTACCAAAAAGGACAACAACAAATATTGCAACACTATATCACTGTAAGAAGTTGGAAAATTAGTGATTAACGATTGATCAAACACCGTCAAGATGGAAATTAATTGGCAGTATAATATACATTTTATACAAAATAACTAATTAAATTATTGCCATGGAGCAAGGTTTGATCACCAGCAAGTGCTCTAAAACATGCAGCGCATTGCGCTGCACAGGTACCCCTAGCATTGACTTTGTACACTACGTGAGTAGACTTCTCATAGCATAGGCGTGTGTGAAGCATATTGGCGGTAGTGCGATCTCGTGCGGTGTCCATCGAAGTACATTTAACATATGATAGATAAATCAGTATTACCACTCTTCTAAACCAAGGATGAAACATTTTATAACTGAAAGTTATGTTTATGTTTTGGTAAAATGTTTTGGCAGCACTGTAAATTCAGCTGAATAATAACAACATCGATGGCAGCGACTCTGGTACGGCGTCCACCGAACTTCCAAATTTTTGCCTCAAACTAAATTGGATGAGAGGTCTATTCACGTTAGTGTACATAGTCAATGCCCCTAGTATCTATACATTCCGTGATACCGATAACTTTTGAAGGGGACCTCTGATTTTGATGAAATTATGTATGCAGGTGTAAGACCAGGTATATTTTCATGAGTTTGCAAACCAGCAGGATAGGCTTAAAATCTATACTTATTTAATACGCTAAGGGTTTTTTGTCTTGAGAACTCCTCCTACAATTTTCAACCGATTTTCAAGTTTTTGGTGTCGTTGGATAGGGCTTGGTCTGTAGTTGTTTCCACCAAAAACTGATGAGAATCGGACTAAAAATTAAAGCGCTATCCACCATTGAAATCTCAAAATTTCCCATTTAAATAACATTGGGATTGAATAAAGCATTTTAAACATCTGTTAATAATCAGCTGTAAATACGTGTTGTTTTGGTGATTAAAGATATTCACAATAGTGGATTGGCCGGATGTCGTTGATTTTGAGCTAAAAGTAACATTTGTATTATATTAGAGTAAATTGCTCGATTTCGAGCAACACGTATACTAGTAAGATTTTATGGGGTTTTCCAGGAAAAATAGGTTTTTCTCTTATTAAGGACTTCAATTTTCAAAATTCAACAACTACCTAAAACCATATACTGTAAAACAGCAATTAAAAATAAATTAGTATTTTGAATTTTTAACTTTGCTTCACAGATAATTGAGATAAGCCAAAAGTAGGTTTCCCATGTTAATCTTATGGGAACATGTATCTCCCTTAATTTTTGATATAAATAGGTAAGAATTGGTAATGTACTGAGGTAGGGTTTAACTGGTGTTTGCTTACAACGCCCATATGGTGGCAAACCTACATACTCACCCCCATGGGGTTTATGGGGGAAATTAAAAAGTGTTAAATATTGATACAATTTATTTTTACCTTACCTACCCATTATTTTCCTAACTAACATTTTTTAACAACATCCCATGGCAGTAAACCTACATACTCATTCGTATGGTGGTAAAGGGGACAGTACAAAATATCAGTTTACTTTGGAAATTTGCTGAGTAAGCAGGTTTGCTGCGACGGGGTTACTTGATTGTACCACTGAGAAGATTTACCGTCTAGAAATTGTACCACCCAGAAGGCCTCTTGATTTTTCTTGGCTGTTATAAACTTATTTTAGGGCCAAAAAAACTCTTAAATCCAAAATTTAACAAAATGTACTTGCTGTGTTTCAAAATAAAATACATCTTTACAGACACTCTTCGTATTATAGCACAAAAGTGAGTGCTATTAATAGCACATTGATGCTTCCTTGTTTGCTCAGATACATGTTTTAGACAACACAGTTTGATTATCAGGACAAGTAAACAAGTCAATACATTTAAATAAAATTATAATTTTCCTGAATACAAGAACATTTACATTGCGATAACCCATACCTTTTGTACAGAAAATAAACTCACTGACACAGTACCAATTACATTAGGAATTGAGCACTACATAAACAACAATATGTATGTACAACCAGGTATAACAACACATGAAAACTAAATATACAACAGACAAAAGAAAAGGAAGGAAACAAATTAATAATATCGCCTAAAACTAAAATTTACAGAAGCGAAATTTATAAAAGATAACATTTGTACAATTATTATGGAGCAAGGACAAAATCAGGAGAATACCATTTGTTTCCTACTTAGTTATAGACAATTACGATCATTTAATATTCACAGAATATAACGTAAAAATAATATTCATACATGAATACAAAATGTTATAAACCTAGTTTGTAGTCATTAATATAATGTCTTTTTATAGTAAACTTGGAAACCTACAATTAAAATAAAACAACACGCTGGAGCTACACAGTTTCAACATTCACAACTGATTGTTTACCAAATAGTAAGATATTATGTAAAATAAGATAAACTAAACAAAATAGACAAGCCCTCTATATAAGACAAACTGGATTTACATGCACACTAACTATCTTTATGAATACATAGCATGCACTCCACTGCATTACTCAGGCTATGAACAAAAGGCTTTCAGACTTCGGATTTGTAAAATTAGTATTTAAAATTTGTTTGGACTGACACCACTCTTAACCATATATTTAAAAACCTGAATATAAGTCTATTATTTTATAAAATCAACATAATACACAAAGACGTTTTAAAATATATGCACCAGTTTTCTGAGGAGATAATAAACTTTTCATTTGACAGTTTTTTTAGACTCCCTAAAAATAGCCATTACTAATTTTGCTATGCATTAAATTAGTATTTATTACATTATCACAACCAAACACTGATAATTACTTTAATTTATAACTGGTAAAAAAATAAAATAATAAATCATTCAAGACAAATTTAATCTTGCCGTTTATAAAGTGTTTTCTATATAAACAGATTTACTAGATTTTAAAACCATATATACAGAAAAAAATTATGTATAGATCTTAAAAACTAAAATTCTTGTTAAAGTAAAAATAATAAGCATGTATGACTGGAGCTTTGGCATGAAGCATGAAGGAGCGGAACGTAGGCCTAGATGGTGACGGCTGTCACGGCGTCGGGCCTGTGTCTCAGCTCTGCTGATGACGTTTCCCCTTTCTGCAGCTTCAGCCAAGTCTCCCCCAGCGCCTTCGCAAAATGGTCGTCAACTGGAAACAAAGGGAAGATTACATAACTGAAGGTGAATGTAAAAATAAAAAATGTTAGCATGATTGCCTGAATTTCCTACTGGCAATCAATTTTGTTTCAATTGATTTTGTGTAATCAATAACAATTAGGGACAAGGTGGGAGCCATAAGTTTGGGAGCCATTGATATTAATTTTTATTCTTTTAAAAACTTTAGCAGCATCATAAATCTCAGGCAATATTGTGAAATTATAGGATTAAATGACTGACCCGGTTCACTATAGCTTTATTATCAAATAAACCATAAAGGTGCTAATGATTTACATTATATAGTCTCGACTACCCAGGCTTTGTTAAATCTGTAAAGTGGTATTGGCCATAAGTTTTCATTCATTTTAGCATTATGGAGTCTCTATTAAGTCAATATTTGCCTATGTCTATAAGCTAACTATAGTAAGATGCACGAAAATAGTCTGATAGAAATTTTAACAGCTGTGTCCCCCTTCACCCTCCCCCCCCTCGCCCTGGAATTTTGTAATTTGTGGTTATGTTTACTATGTGTAATACAGTGTAAAAATGTGTTTCAGAATAAATTTTGCAACTTTCGTATCATTGCTGATTCCCCTTCATACTTTGCAATGCCAACCTGAGCAATTTTTTGCCCTTCAAGTGAGCTTGTTCGCTACGCTCACTCGCCATCAGATTTAGCTTGTTTGTTAAGCTTTCTCGCAGCACGTCTGTGTTCATAAACAACTCAGATCAAAAATTTCGAAAAACCCTGACAAAGGTATTTTTATGACAGTCCTGGGGCTAAGCCCTGAGAACTAAACAAAAACTAATGGCTGACAAACCTTAACCTTCTCCATGTAATTTTCTATACATACAGGTTGTTTCAGAACTCCCTACCAATATTTTAGGGCATTGTTCCTGGGTTAAAAAACATATCTAAATATCATATTTAAATTGTCCGGAAGTCTTAAGTTACTCACACCGCCGCCATTTTGTTTTTTACACATAATAATTTTTATTTCCGTAACGGATGGTTGTATTCAGATCATACTTGGTATAAATCTTTATCATACCAATGTACATTTCCAAAAAAAAAAAAAAATAGTTTTTTCCATTGTATATTTTCAAAATGGCGGCCATTTTAAATTTTCAAACTCAAATATCTCAAAATCGGTAAATTTTATAAAAATTTTACAAGACGAAAAAAGTTGCCAAATTAAATTACCTAACCAATGGTGCCAAGTTTGTAGGGATCTGACAACAAATAACGGAGTTATTGTGATTTTTCTTCATAAAAACGTGGATTTTGCATTGAATTTAATGCAAATAAGGCCATTTTAATTGCTAAATCAAGGTTTTTATGAAGAAAAATTGCAATAACTCCGTTATTTGTTGTCAGATCCTTACAAACTTGGCACCACTGGTTATGTTATTTAATTTGACAATTTTTTTGTCCTGAAAAATTTTTATAAAATTTACCGATTTTGAGATATTTGAGTTTGAAAATTTAAATGGCCGCCATTTTGAAAATATACAATGGAAAAAATTAATTTTTTTCTTGGGAATGTTTATTGGTATGATAAAGATTTATACCAAATATGATCTTAATACAACCATCCGTTACGAAAATAAAAATTATTATGTGTAAAAAACAAAATGGCGGTTGTGTGAGTAACTTAAGACTTCCGGACAATTTAAATATGATACTTAGATATTTTTTTAACCCAGGAACAATGCCCTAAAATATTGGTAGGGAGTTCTGAAACACTCTGTATATGGAGTTTCATGGCAAACGGTTCAGTGGTGTCAGAGTCCATCAATTATAAATGTATAAATATATATGTATGTAAATTATCACAGTATATATATTATATTAAGATATTAACAAATATAAATCTTGTTCATAAAAACACTCTTCTCATAAACACACAATTATAGTATACAGCAGAGAAAATTAAGTTTAAATGAGTGTAAGATACAACAAATCTCTGAGTGTTTTTTGCTCATCTCATCAAGATAGACGATTCACAGGAGGTGCAATAAAATACCCCCGTCGCAGCAGACCTGCGTACTCAGCGAATTTCCAATGGAATTTCAGATTATTTACTTTCCCCATAAAAACACCATAGGATCGAGTATGTAGGTTTTCTGCCATGGGCTGTTGTTAGAAAATCTAAGTTAATCAATAATTGGTGAATGTAAACACAAAATTGTATCAAACTCTGGCAATTTTTTATTTTCCCCATAAACCCCATGGGGGTGAGTATGTAGGTTTGCCGCCATATGGGTTTTGTAAGCAAGTATAAGTTAAACCTTATATAGATAATGTACACACCAAATTTGATTAAGTTATGTCAATAAATAAGCAAGATATAGGGTTTTCTTGATTTCCCATAAGAATAACATGGAAAACACATTTTTGGATTTGCCCCGTAACCAATTATGCTATGATAAAAATTCAAAATACCAAATTGTTTGTTTTTTTAAGCTCTTGTAAATGGTTTCAGTTAAAATTGATGAATTTTAAAAATTAAGGTCCAAAAATGCAAAAAACCCATTTTTGACCCCTTTGAAACCCCATAAAACCCCGTTCCCATAACCCGACAATGCTGGTTCGCGAACTCATGAAAATAGACTTGGTCTTACACCTCCATACCAAATTTCATCAAAATCGGAGGTCCCCTTCAAAAGTTATCAGTACCACGGACACATAGATATATAGATATATAGATAGATATATAGATATATAGATATATAGATAGATATATATATATATATACATATATATGAAAATGAACGAATGGTGTTTTTGGCTTCTGGGGACCTCAAAATGAAAAAGTAAAGTGGTCCTGGGCTTAGGTCTTACCATGGCTACTACCGTAATAGCGTATTCCCTATAGGGAAATTCGCTAATAAGAAAAATTGACTTCTGCAGCAGAACTTATGCTGCCCCATAACCCTGTGCGACAACATCCATTGCCTCATAAACATCAATGGAAGTCGTAAAATGATGCAACTTGCCGTACTTGATGATTCAAAATGGTTGAAATTTGTGTACAGCGGTAAATATCAAAGAACTGTGGGTGTTAAAATGCAAGGATTCTTCAGTTGACCGGTGAAGATCACAGGTCTGGAGTAGGTTTTAATGAATGTGGTCATAGTTTTGACAAAAAGAAAAAAATTTCTATTATTTATTTTACAAAACTTGACTAACAAGTCAGGATTATTTGATTTTATGGTTTATATTATAATACTGTTAATTATCTGGTTCGCCAGATCTATTATTTAATCAATCACCTTACTGTCACCTTGAGTTTTACAATGAAACTGGTGATGCACTATGAACTATAAAACTGTTGGCAACTGAAGGCACAGAAAAGTGGAAAGCCGTTTTAGGGGTGGGCGAGTATCACATTTTTGGAACGAGTCGAGTCGAGTCGAGAAGTAAGTAGAATACTCGAGTTTCGAGTCGAGTAATACGTGAACATAAAAATATTGAAAATTGCCTTAAAATAATTAGTCTATACTCAAATATAAAAATATACTAGCCTACTATACTAAAATAACTAGCCTATCCTGCTAGGGCTAAAAAAGATAACTTTAGTCCTAAGTTTAATTTGCTTAAAAACTGTGTGAAGGAAAAAATATTGCTTTTTAAATCGCTGATTATTAAAAAAAAAAAAAAAAACTTAAGCTAAAAACTTGGTTTAGTAACAAAAGGGATTAAGGAATGTAGCCTACAGAATAAAAGATTGAAAAGTTAGCCTCTAACCACCATTAAATGAAAAAAAGAAAATCCCCTGTTACAGTTACTTACTTAACTTTTCACTTTCATATGTTTCACTTACTTTTAAGATGTTACCAAATAAAAGATTTTCCCTATTCACAATATTTTGTATTTGGCATATTAGGCCTACTTTGAGTCAGAAGCCTAGCCTAGACACCTGGCTGCTACAGCTGAATCAGAATCACTAAATGTAAATGGTGGATTTAAATTGTCATTTTCAACTCTATCTAACTTACTTCCTTTGTCTTTGTTGATAAAAAAATCTTCACCACTCATTTTGTTTAGGAATTATTTACACTTCTCCGAAATACTCAAGCTATGTACATATAATTTTCACTGTTTTGGAATTCATCTAATTCCCTCGCCGGTCTGCTAGTGACAGAATGTCTCCAAACTGAGTAAAGGCTAGCTTTAGTGAACAGCCATGAAGCCAGTTTGTTAGGACTTAAAAGATCACTAAGAACAATAAATTCAATGTCTGTCTTATAATCAAAGCAATTTTAGAGAAAAATATGTTTATTATCAATTATTAAACATATTATATTTTTGTGAATACTGAATTAGAAAAATAACATACAACTATAAAATTGTATTACCATTGACTATTGATTTAGTATCTAAAGTCAATGGTATTACTCTGGCAATTTGAGGTTAGCAATTGGTAAACCTGATTGATCACTCTTCTATGTAATTGTCTGCCGTACTATTCGTACTGCTAATGTCAACACAGCTCTTCATTTTGTCTAAAGTTATTTGAATCAGTTTTAAATAATTGTTTTGATGCAATTAGATGTCAAATTATAATTGACTTTTAAATTTTTTCCCATGTTATGAAGGTTATGAAGTGTTATGAAGGTCTACAAATGAATCATTTTATTAATCAGTAGCAATGTTGACTCTACCACTAACCGTGCGGCGTCACTCGCGTGATAAGACAAAGAGTTCAGTCTTTCAGTCAGCAGTAGAGTGCTGTCTGAGAAGCATCGTCAGGAGCATTTTCATCGTCTTCATATCTATCTTTCTTAGGTCTTAAAATGTATCACTTTCACATAAAAACATTTTACAATTTAAAGAAATGGGGTTTAAATAAATAGAAAAACATTTCAGAAATGCTATATTTTAATTTAATAACTACTCGACCCGACTTTAACGAGTAGTCACAAGTACTCGCTCGAGCTTCGAGTATCAAAAAATACTCGACAGATACTCGAAAACTCGAGTACTCGCCCACCCCTACCGTTTATTGATATCTACTAGTCTCCTTAAATACTTCAAGATAAAATTTTAATTTACAACCAATAATTTGCACTTTATTCTGAAATTTATATTATTTAAGCTGCAGATAAGTGGTGCATACTTTAATAACAATGCATGAATTTATATGCATAAATAAAAAACACTACAACTCAACTCTTGAAAATCCGTCAATCCCAAAAACTTGACAACGAGGAACTCAAATACAATGCTTGAAGGTGAGACATGCGACTCACAAATTAATCGCTGTTTGAGGTGGTTTTTCACAGCTCGATTGGCGATATCTGACAGAATCTACAGTCGTTCAATGCAATATCAATGGTTATTTGACTAACAAAGTAGAAGTGAGGTATCTTAACAGAGGATGAAAATCTTCATATATGACGACTTAAGCTTAGGAAAGATAGATACTTGATATTTCATTACATATGACAGTAGGAAAAAGAATTTTGGGATTGAAAGGAAAATATTGAACAGGCTGAAAAATATTTACTGGACAGTGTTCTATTCTGTATTTTAATACAGAATAATGAAATGCAAACTGTGCATGGTACCGTACTGTATTTTGCAGGCTCATCATCTGAATTAACGTGAAATTGGCTGAAAATCTTTGCTGGTATTTCAACAATTTGTAGGGAATACAAAAATGCCAACATATTCTGGACTCTGTTTTATTTTGATACGGCAAAACGGTAACTTTAGGCTGTATAACTGAGAGAAGTTTCAGTAGTTTACCAGTTTATAACATATATTCAGTGGCATGCTCACCAGAGAGGGATGAAGGTGTGGAAAGCTCAGAAGAATCCTCAGACTCCGTCGCAACACTGGTCGGTTTCTTTTGTCTCCCGTTGTCTGAAAACACTGACATGTAGTCCTTCCCTAGCGATCTTCTGAAATGTTCATCTATCACTGGATCACAGACACCTCCTTCTTCTGTAACAAAATTCAGAGGGTTATTAGTATACATCTTGATACTTACAATCATTGCAATGCCTGTAGTGACTACACTCAACATACAACATTAAGAATCAACCTTCTCCAACTAACACAAGGGACTGTCTGTAATGTCAAAACTGTAAGATGATTGGAGAACAATATTATACAGTATAACCATTTATGTAACTTATTCCATTTTAAAGGGAATGTTAAAAATGGATAAAAATAATAAATGAAGGATAAAAATATGATTGTTTGTAATCTCTTTTGAAATATAAGGTCCATATTTTCTTTCCACTTGCACCAATCAACTTACATTTTGATGGTTTTTACAGCACTTATGATGATACCTTATTGAACCATTTGGTCCACATAAATCAATATTATTATGATATTGTACAAAAAAATATCATTTTGAGTGATATGCACCACAAAAAACGGCTCTTTTTGATGATATTGCTGTTAAAAAAATTTAACGATGCTATGAAACGAATTATTTTATACTAGTGGCTTGTAGGGGCAAAAGTGGCTAACTATAATAATGTAGACATTAGTGGATTTCTAAGAAAAAGTTTTACAAAGAAAGCTGTCAAAAGATTTCATTTTTATTGATAATATTTTAGCAATATCGTTTGCAAAGACTTTTATACTTTGATACTTTATTTGAAACACTGACACACTCTGTGGTGCATATTTTAAGGTGAGTATAACTAAAGGGTGAGTGATGATTGTGATGGATCAGATGGTTGCTTTGTTACTAACAAATAGCAGCTGTTTCATTAACCAGGGTCATTAATGAATAGCCCAATGACCAAAGACAGTCATCCGCTTCTAAAGCACTCTTTATCACAATCTTGAGATATGCGTAATGAATTAATGCTTAATTTTGTCTATTGTTAAAAACTATTATCTATTCTAAAAATTTGTTTTTGTAATAAATCATAATCCTTGAGCTAATACAAAAATTAACATAATGTAGAAAAGTGGCAATGACAAAAAAACTGTGACGGATGCTCGGCACTCATTTCAGGATTAATACACATTCAATAGTGTTCATCATACACCATCCTTTTTTCAACCATTTGATTATCTTGTTTGTCTATAGGTTGAAATAGTATTTTGCCTCCTGTATTATTTTTTAGGATCACAAATGTTTAACACATACCCTTTAAGTACAGTGTCTTCACTCCGTTCTTTCTCATTTATTTTGAAAATTATGGGCATGTTGCTGTTTTCCCTAGTCTTTGAAACAAACGTTCCAATTAACTCTATTAAACCCCAATTAGCGTAATTTAAACTCTTAATATCAATCCTATCATTCTATGATTTGTAAAACACCCAAAAACTAATCTTGTGTAATTTTCTAGAATACCAATACTTTCTTGGCTGCCACACTACACAGTTGAATTAATATAAATTTAATTTTCGTTCTATGTATTGAGTTTATGCTCTTTTTAAAATCAAACTAAACATATAGCCTACTTTAATGTAAACAAAGAATTCTTCTCTTGAACCATAACGCATCGCTCATAGTCTCATGATCAAAATTTATTTTACCATTCATTTGCATACATATGCTGGATTATAAAGTTTTCTTTCATTTGAATGTTAATGGAAAAATCAGCGGTAAACTTTTAATAATTTGTAAGATTATTGTAACACTCCTAGTAAATTTTGCAGTCATTCAACAACAAAAAAAAAAAAAAAAAAAAAAAAAAAAAAAAAGAAGAGAAAATTAATATAGTATTGCCACTTTAGGTGATTATTATAAGATCTACTTTATTCATTGTCTTACCTGTGGCTCTATGTTTTAAATAAAACCAAAACACATGTTCTAATGTACACAAAACAGAAGTTTTATGAATCACCATGCTATTCTTATGGAGGATGTTTTGTGTTATTTCTCATTTCCTGGTAACTTTATGGACATGTTGATAATTTTCCCCCGTGCATGGCACCGAGACCTTTAATTTGAGACCCCTCCCATCTTCCTGCGATTTGTATAACGCTCACAATTTTGCTCAAGAAAATTCGCTTACAGAATTATATATATATATACAGTAGATATCGTCTGACTGGACTTGCAATTTCATTTTGGTACATAGGTCAAAAGTAATTAAGTAGTCTCCCAATTATTATGATGCTTCGACTGTTACTTTACTCACCGACCACCCCGGAAGGTTGCGCTACCGTGGTGATGACTGTCGGCCGCCTCACATAGCACAGTGACTGGGAGTAGGAGGGGGGAGAGCCGCGTGGCCGCCGCGTCGACATGTCTATCGGCTCACTGTGGATCCTGCACAACCGGGGAAAAGTTACTCAAAACTCAAAGCAGTTCATACGATAGTAGTCAAACTTAAATTTATCAGCATCTACATTCAGAATTATTTTCATCAACGTTACCACAGCTCAGAGAGCAACCAATCGAAATCCATAACTATATTCATATTAAACCTTACAGTAATGAGAAAACTTGCTGTCTGTATTATTTGTCTCCTGTATCTGTCTCCATGATCACTTTAACTCATGTTTCATGACAAATGTCTAAGGGCATGGTGTAAAAAATATAGTTTTCCTTAAGAATTAATATGTTAGGTGATTTAACTCATACCTAAACAATAATTTAGCCTCAACAACTAAGGCAAATATTAGTCAAAATTTACCACCAAATGCTGGTGCAAATATCTGGATATTTTGCTAACAAATATAGCAAAGGAACAAAAATTGCCTGGACGCCACTTCATCCGATTTTTGGGGTCTTTTGAAAATAGTACACTTCATCTGATGGTCAAGTCGAGCATAAAAGGGTTATAAGTACCCTCCAAACGGACAGTGTTGTGGAGTAGCGCGCTACTTGTAGCGCGCTACTGTAGCTCCGCTACTTTTTTAGTAACGTTAGTGTAGCTCCGCTACTTTTGAAAATAAGTAGCTTGTAGCTGTAGCGAGCTACATTTTTTGAGTAGTTGTAGCGGATTATTCCGCTACTTTACTCGCTACTATTGTTTCAATAAAATATAATAATTGTGTTTACATTTCATCATTCATTGCTTCTAAATAAACACGAGAGAAGGTTAGTCAGCTGTTATGTTTTTTCTCGTTGGAATTGAAGGTTACTTTCAATCCATTGCCACCACCAGACGCTCCAATTGAGTACCATAACCTCATAACCACAACATGACAATCACCATTCTTGTTCTCTTTTGTGTTTGCTGACCACTAGATGCGCTAGTAGTATTCTACTAATATGCGCCTATAGAATAGAAACTAAACTGTTGCACTATGCTTGCACACCGCCAGAATCGCTCAGGTCGGCAATTAAGAGTCATCTTCACCCCTGAGCCAGTAGTCCATTGTTGCGCAGTCGGCAATGTTAATCATACGGCTTTTAATGCAAAACATGGTATAGCATTCCCCTGTTTCGGACGCCGTTTTTCAACAGATTTTCTTTAAACTTGGTAAGTGTTTAGTTGAATAGTTATATTACGTCCCTCATACCTCGAAATTTTGAAAATTTTGCTAAATTTTGAAATATTACCAAGGAAAATCGAGTTACTTTGCGACGTCACACAGAGTAATATTTGTTAATTTTTCAAAATTTCGAGGTATGAGAGACCTAATATAACTATTCAACTAAACACTTACCAAGTTTAAAGAAAATCGGTTGAAAAACGGCGTCCGAAACAGGGGAATCTAATACCATGTTTTGTATTAAAAGCCGTATGATTAACATTGCCGACCGCGCAACAATGGACTACTGGCTCAGAGGTGAAGATGACTCTTAAGGAAAGGAATGTTTACAACAATGAGAAATGACGCTACGTCAATGAATTCAAATAAATAGGCAATTGTTACTGTACTGCCATAACGACTCAACTAACATAACCTCAATTACCTTGATTGATGATTGATGTTAGAAGTTGATGTGAACGTTTACTGTAGGCCTACTTCCCGAACTTTGTAAATTTGTACTTAGTACTTTACAGAGTGCTTCATACTTATATTCTGTTTCTGTAGTATCTAATCTAACAATCAACAACATGGCAATTGGTAGGCCTAAAAGCGAGATTAGCCACTAAACTGAAAAGCTAGTCCAGTCCTTCTTCTTGTGTGCATACGCCAACATTATTAACCCTATTGTGGCCAGTCTAAGAAAAATGTTATGAACTTAATAACATTAAGTTCCTGGTGAAGTAATAAGTTATAACTTAATAAATCTTGTTGTTTACGTCTTTGATGTAAGTCTTTTTATTCGACAATTTATATTTTCATGCCACTATTCTGTTTACATTACCTAGGCTCCATAAGAGTCACAAATTATTATATTAAAATGAAAATATGTCTAAACACAATACCAAAAGAAGGAGTAGGCCTATATTAAAAAAAAAAAAATTAATTTTACTTTTAAGTGGGAAAATTGGGTGGTTATATATTCAAGAATCAAGAAGTTTATTTCCATTGATACATCATTTTTGGTACATTAGAAATTGTCAGAGTTTGGTTATGTCATAAACATCAGTCCAAGTTTGTATTAGCCTACAAGAGAAAAACAGGACCAGTTTGCGAAAGTAGCAAAGTAGCTTAAATTGTAGCGAGCTACTTTTTTATTGTAGCTGTAGCTGTAGCTAGCTACTTTTTTGAAAATGTAGCTGTAGCTGTAGCTAAGCTACTTTTTTGAAAAAGTAGCTGTAGCTGTAGCTAGCTACTTTTAAAAAGTAGCTTCCCCAACACTGCAAACGGAGCTGCCAAAATAGTACACTTCATCTGACACTTTAGTACACTTTTCAGCTTAACAACTGCAGCTTACTGTCCTGCATACCTACTCAGAATAATCTTGTTTATCAATTAATATTTATTAGAACCAATTTACAAAACGTTAAATAAAACAGTGTCTTTTAGCGTGTTTAATATTACTTTGAACATATTTTCACAATGAAAATGTGTTGAACACAAATTTTTTCGTAAGGTCAAATGAAAACTAGTGTAATAGTGTGGGTGCTTACTGTATTGTGTGTTATAATAATGTTTCATGTTCAAGGTTTTTCTTGAATTTTATGGAAAGTTTGAATTTTGCAGCACTACAAAGCATGATATATTTATTTGTATTGGGTAGTTAGTTGATTCGACAGTTACATTAGCCTAGTTGATAGGAGTAATAGATGGCTGATAGGTAGACATTGGCTGATTTCAGTTGCTGCACTGCCAACCGTCCGCCAGCCACCACTGCACTTCCCCAGCCCTCATGATAACAACGTGACGGGGTGGGTTCTGGATCAGACTGTACAGTATTCATCGCTATTCTCCAAAATCCCTGAGTTAAACACGGTTCGAGAAGGAACACATCTCATTCTGCCAGGGCAAGGATATTTTTAATTACATTATAAAACGGATACAGGATTAAAACGCGATTTAAATTAATTTAATAAAATTTTACGATGTATACAGTTATTTTAGTAAACCCATTGCAACACATCCCTATCAGCTTTAAAGGAATATTCCACCCTCGGATGAAGTGTACTATTTTGTCAACTCTGTTTGAAGGGTAATAATGACCCTTTTTTGCTCGACCTGACCATCGGATGAAGTGTATTATTTTCAAAACCCCCCAAAAATTGGATGAATTGGCCTAGGCCCCTACAGCTAAAAATTTAACCCTTCCAGGGCTAAATTAAATTGTGGGCAAGGGCGTAATTTTTTCAAACCAAATTTAAAATTTTATGTTATTATATCGTTCAAAATAATTAATATGTTATAAATAATGTTTTTAGCGCTGAAATAATTTTTTTACACATGTTACAAGGGAAATAAAATTGAGAAGACGGATATATCCATTAAAAGATAAGCCAATAACTAAGCAAATTTATGGGTTGTTGTCACATCAACAAAAAACAAATTTCACCCTAAATTTAATCGTTTTAACTATAGTAAGATGCACGAAAATAGTCCGATGGAAATTTTAACAGCTGTGTCCCCTTCCCCCCTTACCCCCTCTCGCCCTGCAATGTTGTCATTAGTGGTTATGTTTACAATATGTAATACAGTATAAAAATGTGTTTTAGAATAAATCTGGCAACAATGCATCGACTCTCATCGGACTATTTTCGTGAATCCTACTATAGTACAGTTATTCTGGAGTTATTGAATTAAACTAGGTTGAGATTGGCTAAATATTAACTATTGCATTTTGTATTTTATATCAAAATTCTTGTACTCTGAACATTGTTTTAAACTGTTTGTTTTGAACATTGTGTTGTAATAGCATTAATACTTCTTTGATTTGAAGACATGATAAATTGTAACATAGAAAACTATGATCATCATGTTCATATTGGATTAATAATGAGTGATTCTTTAAATAAATTTTGATTTTGTAAATTTATTGTAAAAACTTATGAGGTTTATCATATTACAGTACAGTCCCATTTATCCAAACTAACGGCGGTTGGCTTTTCCGGATGTCGAAAAATTCAAGTGAACAGGAATTATCCTTGAGTCATTGTTTTTGTCGTTGCAGTGACCAATTACTGTTAAATTCCCTATAATTTATGACCTAATACAAGAGGTATTCTGAAAATAATAGAAACTTGTTTTGTAATAAATAAGAGAGAAAAATCATATTCCATATGCCACAGAAATTTTCTTCACTTGATCCCTGCCATCAATCCTTTAAATTACTTTTAGTTAATACAAAAAAATAACAAAATATTCAACAAATTTATTTGTAATTACAACTTAAGAGTAACTGTGATACAAAAATGTGTGCGTTTAACTACACTCCAAACATCCAATTTAACAAGTTGTGGAGATAACACTTCCGGAATTGGATTGAACTGTGCATCACTAAATCGTAACTAACAAAGAGTCATGGTGTACGACTGCCGACACCCATTATGTAGTTTTATTTTTTACATAAAATGTACATGCAGAGCTATATGTGCAAGTGCTCTTTTAGTCGCACATCAGCTGCGCAAAGGATTGTCTCAAGTATGTTAAACCCTCAAAGGGACCCCAAGACTTTGCCTCAAAATTTGCGTGAAGCCCTAGTCAGATATATGTTGTCAGTGTAAGGAATTTCCTAGGTTACATATCATCAAACCCTCCCGAATACTAATGTGTAGTCAAACTCATGGCTTTTTTAGCTAGTATCCGTTCATTTTGGGGAGTTTCCAAAACAACCTCACTCTGTTATTTTGTTGGTAATTTCAGTTACTTGCAGTATAGTTTTCAAAATGACATCACCAGCATTGCCTTTGATTTTGTTCATCAATACCGGGTGTCCCAGACCAACCGTACACCCCTTATCAAATTTACAGAATTAATTTTTCACAAAAACAAACTGTGTCATTATAGGAAACTTGTAACTCTCTAGAAGTTGACACTAATTTTAATGTACGGGGGAGGGGGGGGCAGAAGTTGCCAGAAGTAACGTTTAGAGACCAGAAGTCACTAATTACACTTAATGACACAACTATAAGCACTAAGTGGGGTGTTTTAAAAACCCCTACTTTTTATAGGATTTTTTTATTTTACACGTAAATGTAAGCCAAAATTGCAGTTAAACGTGTGTACCCCTAATCTAAAAGGTTTCGGAGATAATGACATTAATAAACCCCCACTTGTATAAAAATTAGTTTTTCCCATAAAAATAACATAGACAAATTTTACATCTGTTTTCTCAGAAATTTTACGTTAAACGGAACTGTCCAAGCATGAAAATTACTTAGAACCTCATTTTAAATAATGTTCCATCATAAGATACCAGTCATCAATTCATTTTACATAATTCATCATCACATAATTCATTTTACTTTTCCATATATTTTCAACAATCTTTAAGTTACCATATTATAAACTTAAGAATGTCATATTGTAATTTAGTGGAAAAATAAAAAAAAATTATGACAAAAAAATAATTTATTGTGAAAAAGTGTTTAAAAAGAGAGTTTTAGAAATTTTTATGGTGGGACAGGTTTTGTTTAACCCAAAATTTTCAGAGATAATGGATGTTTAATTGTTTCCATGTTATTCTTATTGAAAAAAAAACTTTTAACACCGCTATCTCCTAAACCAATAGAATTAAGGGTACACATCAAATGTAAAGTTGAATTAAATTTAAGTGTAGAATCTAAAAATTCCATAGGAAGTGGAAATTTGTATTTAAAATTGGTGACTTTTGGTCTGTAAATGTACTTTTGGTACATTAGGGTCAATTGATAAGAGCACAACGAGTTTACCTATGATGGCACAATTTGAAAAATTAATTCAGTAAATTTAAAAGGGGCGTACGGGTGGTCAAGACCACCTGTTATTTTTTTGTTTTGTTAGTGATTACCATATTTTTTACTATCAATAGTGTAAATATTTTGTTGTTTGTTTTGTGAAAGTGCTTTTTTTACTTAAATATGGGCTACTGACCCGGGGGCGGTCTTGTGCGGGTACTCGGGGGGCGGGCCGGCCAGCGCTCGCTGCCGCCGCTCCCGCCGCCACTTGCCGCCGCTGACTGCCGCCGCCGCCGCCGGCGCCTCCTTGCACTTGGCGTACGACCGCGCCTCATCTGTCAACATACAACATATTAGTCATGAGATTTGCAGAATTGGCACTTCTGTGGGAAGAAACCACGGAGTTGGAGCATAAGTTTGCCCCAGAGAGGTCTTGCCTAGGTCTTGAGGTCACTGGATGCAACCACATAACCCTCTTTATATCATAGGAAAACTGATTGCCTTGTAAACAGATGCTGATGACTTGGGCTCCTAAAAGTTGAGTATTTTTAATAAAAAGTGTGATTTTATTAAAGCTTATAGTAAAGAATGAGTAACTTTTTGATCGTAGTAGTGATAAGATTTCACAAGTTCATGAGTTTTCAAAATATTTAGATATTCATTTTTGGAATAGGAATAATAATAAACAAGATTAAGCTAGCATGGTTCCGTGACTACCTAAAACGTTTGTTTGAAGAGAGGATCCAGATTATTGATCAATTGAAAACACTAGTAGACAAGTAAGACTCGGTGTATCCGTTGGTAGGTAAATAAATAAATCCCACGGTTATCGGCTGCCCTCAAACACCGGCCTTTCCTCCAAGCTAAACAACTGAAGTTGCTACGGAAAATAGTTTTATTTACATACACGTTTTGACAAAATTTACATTAAATATTTTGTATAAAAATGAAAATATAGAAATCTTAGAAATAATTTTAATTTCTAACAGTTAACCGACCGTAACTCCGATGAAATATAGTCTATACTCTGGAGGTATGGACTTGGATATTTCTAATTCTATACTTTAATTACAGTCGGACGGAAAATCGTAGACAATAGGGATCGGTGAAAAAATGCGTTTCGCTATTGTTACGCTGCTATAAACAATAGGGCGCCCGCCGAGCGGTGGCAGCGACGACATTCCTGGCCGAGTGTTTTGGGCGGAGAAGGTCCTCCCCCCGGCAACCCCCCCCCCCCCCCCCAAGGGGGAACAGGTTCCTCGTCCTTGGACAAGGTCACGCGGCCGTCGAGGCTCCATTCAAACCCGGCGCGCCAGTCTCGCCTGGTATCGAAACGTTACTATCATACTATGTGGGGAATTTATGGTAATACAAATTGGAATTATCGTAATCAAAGATCAATTATCGTATCCAACCGAGATCTCGAGTTTTTTACTGGAAAATCTTCGATTATGGGGGCGTTTGCAACATCTAACTATGTAAACTGTTACCGTATACAATATGAACGAAAGCACAATCGGTAAAAAATACAAAACAATCCAAGCAATAGGTCTATAGACGGCGGTGTTCAAAACGTTCGTAGTGATAACAAGACAATGATATGACATGTACTGATATCATCATTAGGAAAGCCACAATTTTTGTGACTTTTAAACAAACACAGAACAGATGGCATTGATTTGAGCATAACAAAATAAGATACTTATTTTAGGCACAAAGATGATCCACCGTCACCACAATGTTTGGAATCGCGTAGGTCTCAAGTAGTCATCTTAGTGCTCCTGATAACATTGAACTAGAGAACATCGCGCACTTTTGATTCATGACAATGACCGATCTGTATACGCTATTATTACATTTACTAATTCAAATCAATCAAAACAAACAAATTCAATTTTATACGTTTACAATTTTACATATTTGCAAATGTGCCACCGTCGCAGCAAACCTACGTACCCAGCGAATTTCAATGGAATTTAGGTATTTTTATTTTTCCATAAAACCACGGGGGTGAGTATGCAGGTTTAACGCCATGTGAGTTTTTTACCTTTTGAAACCCCATAAAACCCCGTTCACACGATCCGATCACGCTGGTTTTCGAACTTAACCTGAAAAACGATGCCTTCATACGCTGGTTCCTTTATTCCAAATTTCACCGAAATTGAAGGTTTCTTTAAAAGTTATCGGGTAAATGGACACATGAATTTGAACGAACGGTGTAGTGAGCTTCAAGGAACCTCAAAACGAAAAAGTTTCATGTTATTATGTCTCATCATAAGTACTTCCATAATAGCGTATTCCCTTCAGGAAAATTAGCTAAGACAAGCTTATGGGATTTTAACACATTGACACTGAATGGTACCAAGTATTTCTTGGCCCTGGTCTTCATACATCCTGACCATTTAGGAGTCTTTATTAAGATCACTCCCTAAATTAACTTTTTTAAGCATCATTACAAGATGACAACATCAGCTAAGGGAGGCTATATCTGCTAGTACAGTATCAGGCCGTGTTACTCATACATTACGACATACATTACTGTATTGCGTACTCCATATGAATCACGAAACGCACGCCGCCGCCGACAGAGCTGCTAATTAATGGCCAATAGGTCTTATCGAGCACAATACGGTAGGCTAAAGCTAATATCGCTATAATACCGCCGACAATGTGTGATAAAGCACGCTTATGCCACGAGCGTTACACCACGTACGCAGCGTTAAGCGAGTGGACATTTTAACGATCAAAGTAGGAGTTACATGCGTAAAATGAATCTCCAAACCAAGGTAATGAAATGAAAATGCTTCTTTATTGAGGCGAACATAAGGACCATATGGTCCTCTCTTCGAGTTAACTTCTAAAACTTCAATCGCTTTGGTTCCCCTATCAAGAATTTCCATGAAATTTCATACCAACAAATACTGAAATAGTTAGTAGGTAAATGTTAATCCACCTGCATAGGAATGTTTATTTAGGCCTACAATTGAACTAGTCTATCGCGCTGATGAGAAATAATGCTTTAGTAGAAAGTATAGTTTTGTGGCTCCAAAACTATGAAGAGTTTTTGGGGTAAGATATTCCCTATGAAATGGATGTTGATTTTTAATTGCAAATAAATTTTTTGTGACGGAAAATATTTTGCAAATCCAAATTACAAATACTGTAGGCCTACTGTAAGATGTTCTGTTGATTAATAGACGGAACATCTATCTGTATCGATTGACAAAATCTTGATGACCCTTAAATTTAATTACTGTACTTCAACATAATGTTGTCTGGAGTGTATGGGTTAGGCTTCTTATTTAGCTTTTTAATTCTGATGTCGCAAAAAACCGTTCAAATCCCTTCGGAAAAGATATTAAAGCTCGTTTTTGTTATAGGTTTGTACCGTAATTATCCGACGTGCAAAACTAAATTTTCGACATATAGCCATTCTTAATTCAGTAAAGTATTTTTAACTAACTGTCCTTTAAAAGTTCAATCGATAAAAAAACTTAAAAAAGTAGGCCCTATTTAAATTAAAATTTACAGTGAAGAACTTCAACACCGTTTATTTCCACTACATATTTTAGCCAATGGGTATTCATGAATTGGGTAAAACCGGAAAATGACACTTACAGGCGTCAATAATGAGTCAAATTCATGTAGCAAATTATGTCTATGAAGTGTCATAACCGACGGACAAAACCGTTGGAATTTCCAGGCAAGGAAACCCCTCCTTGAGAACGAAATAAACAAGTAAACAAAACAGTCACTACGACAAGTTTGTACTGAATGACTCATGCCGTTTGGGGCTATCCGTTCGGCCTGTTTTACATGTTGAAGGTTATACTCGCCAAGTTCCCGACATCCATTAAAGAGTTGACCGTCGCTAGATTCTGGTAGTTTTTACACCTGCGAGGACGGCGCCGGCGTCAAACAGGAATATAATCACCAGATCTCAACGAAATACAACGCCGTCTCTTTAATAACGTGAATCCTCAAATTTTGTAATTGTGATTTCGTATATTTCAGCCTGTGAGATAGATTATGTAGAGAAAGGCCTTTATTTTATGGGCGTTCAAAGGTTACTGCATACACAATTTCACTAACATGAAAATGCCATTCCTCATTCGCCTTTGGATGAGAAATACCAGATTATCCGAAATCACTCGTGATTATGCAGGAAAAGTGTGCAGTTGCACACAAATAAATTCAGAGAGAATAAGATCATATGATATACAAGATTCAAGATAGTTTTATTGTGTTTAAGCTCTACAGTGCAATCGACAAGGTTAATGACTTGTTAAGCAAGTCAACAACGTTACAATATTCAACTTGGGTAGATGAGTTGACTTGAAATGCTTACTTATCAGCGCGAATACAACAAATGATATATTTGAAAGTTCGCTGTAACAAGATTAGCACAAATTCTAACTAACAAAATCGATTAATTTTGTTATTTCTATTTTAAATAAAGAGAAAAATGTGGTAGCCTTATGAGTTTAGTTTAACCTTAAAATTGCAACTCGCGAAGGATGCTTGTCAACAATAAATCGTTTATACGATCTTAAATCCTTTTAGATTTTTAGAATAGACATATACTGTAATTTTAAAATCATGCACGGTAACCTCTTGCTCTCGGGAACTATAAAATCGATATAGCTGCGTAACTAAAAATTAAAACAGTTTTTTTTTTCAAGTTTAGAAACATGTTAACGCTACAAATTTGGCCATTTGTCCTACTGAAAAGGTCCGATTTTAATCATGAAACTTTGTGTAATTCTGTATCTTGAGTTCGCAAACCACCAAATGTTCTAACGTTCTGAAACAAGGCTAATTGGGGTACCAAAATTTCCTCACTATTTTTCAGTTACTCCCACAGTTTATTTGTATTTGTAGTTAAAATGTGCATGTGGGGAGAATTTGTAGGAAAGGTTCTTTAAGAGTTTGCGGACGGTTGGCAGGCGGGAACAGCAGTTTTGGATTTTTAAGACTTAAAGAATATTGATTTTGATGTGTTTATTCATCTAATAAATCTTTTGGCACTTAAATTTAACAATTAAAGTCATTTCAATGATGATTAAGGCAGTTCAAAAGATTAATAAATTACTCTATTAAAAAAAATTTATTTCCATTGACATTCAGCAAAACTGATTAATTGGAACTACATAATTTAATGTACCTTCACTCGGTGGATATTAACTACTACGGTATTACATTTGCTTATACAGTACAGCAAAATTAAATACCTAGCCCATTGGTGCTTGCATGTGGAAAAGAAAAATAAATGATTTAACTCAGTTTAAAAATTTGCTATATCTACGCATGTCTGCGGTGACGTTTCGTTTTACAATGATAACGTGTATTAGGGCCTATTATCATTGACTTTGTACACTACGTTAGTGTACATAGTCAATGCTACTATCAAGTACCGGATTGACCGCTCCCTTGTTTTTATTTTTATTAATAATTCACTTTTATTAACATAATCAATGTAAACAGGCTATTAAAAGTATGCACCAACAAGAAAGTATACCTTATCATAGTTGTTATCATCGGTTTGAAAACCAATATTTATAAAAAACGTTCTTTTATTTCTTGTTTAACTTTTTTAGTTTAAGACCATAGATAAAAATTAAAATACATTTTAGACTAAACGATATGGGTTGATAGGCTGTTTCTCATGTAATTTTTAGCCAAAACATTCTTAAAATCCCAATTTAAAAAATAAATCTACCCAATAGATTTTGGAATAAAATGTAAATTCATCGCTACGGATAGTCCTCACATTATAGTACAGGATTTACTAACATAACTGTGCAGCGACATTCTTTTATACCACTGTTGGGAAAATAATTATTATAAAAAAAATTATTAATATTTCTCATTCAAAATTTGCCTAACTTGTTTCCTAAACAAATGTTTTGAACTAATCTAGTCTCAAAAACAAAATTATTAGCTTTTCGTTAAAATCTTTGTGGACCAAAATGTAAGAATGTCCTTTATTATTTTAACGCCCCGAAAAACCTCAAAATTGTAAAAAAACGTAGCCATACCTGGCAACCAGGGCTGCCACAACTTGGGGGCTGTGTGCTGGATGTGCACGCTGAGCTGGACCATCATCTTCACACCACTACAACACTGACACTCGCACGGACTTGGACTCGGACCGAATGGCGAACCTTCCCACAGCCCACGTACCTGCGTACCTCCGTGGTCCGTGCCCCCCCCCCCCCCCCGCACCCGGCGGCGCTACTACGAGACACTCCCCTCCCTCCGTGGCGGTTCATTCATCGGTCGAGGGTGGCTGTCTGCTATCCTGCGCTTGGGAAGGGGTGCTATAATATACCGCTAGGGCGTGTAATTTCTGGAATCCGAGAGTAATCACAATCATGTCGTAATGGCAACTTTTGAGCTATAAGAGGTTGAATACGATGCATTCCTGGGAAAATATAGTTCGTCCAGTTCTGGCATTTTGTTATAACGAAAACAGACCAATATAGTCTATCACACAATTACTCTTGCATGGTTATTAAAACGGTTAATCATCATTTGCTAGACCAATTCTTGTTCGGATGAAGGGGATGGGGGTTTTATGGGATTCTAATGGTACAAAGTATTGAGTTTGTATCCTTAATTTTTTAAACTACAGTACCAAAACAACCAGTTTTTTTAAATACTAGAGATCGCCTCCTGATCGAAACTCGATCAAAATTTCAGTTGATCTGGCCCCAAGAAGCTTAAAAACATTTTAGATCTAAAACATCTGTTCTTCCTAATTTTCTAGCAGTTGTTTTTACAACAGCTGTATAATGATTCATTCAATTCTTCTTTCTCCATAAGATTAACATTGGAACTTTGAAAGCCTGTGGGGCGTAGCCCTGGAGTCCGATGTGAATTAGAATGTGATTCTGCTCATCTACAGGACTATACCTTTCTAGCGCCCCTTTCACACATCACGGTTTTGCCCGTACGATTAAAAATCGCACGGCGGACATTCCAATAGAATGTTATGAAATCTTTCACACAGGCACGGCGACGGTTTTTAAACAGCTGCAATTAACTTGTATAGTGTGACAGACGGTTTTAAACCGTGCGGTTTTTTCCCGCACGGCTAAAAACGTGATGTGTGAAAGGAGCGTAACGGTATGCTCGGATTTATCCTACGATGCACACAAGCTGAGAAAAAAGGAGGAAATAAAACATGGTTGCGTATTAATATATAGATTAATTATCAAAACCTAAAACCTAATTTACATTAGTTTAACTGTTTCGGGAGAACTTGCAAAAAAGCTGTTTTCCAAGAGAATAAATGGTAGGCACAATAGCTCTCTTATTTTTAACATATTCCTAACTCGATAGTTGTTTTTCCTACCACTGCATTGAAATAATCGAATTGCTACACCTGTAAAAGTATGCAAAACGTTCATTTCCGCTTTTGTTTCATTTCCGCTCTAGAGCGGCATTGTATACTATACATCCCTACACGATAAATGAAATACAGTAGCTTGAAGGTAAGCTGTTATTACAAACAATGTCATACAACTCTGTTGGTATTGTTGTCATTTTGCAATTTGGTGGCAAGAAAACTCATGTGTGCATTACGAGCACAAATAGTCATTTTGCTCTTGCTCTCGAAATATTTGGGCGCACTCAGCTAACATTTTGTGCGTTAATTCTACAACAATTCTCGAGCGTTAATAACGTACGTTGCACTCTTATTACACAAATAGATATTGTACATATCATCATTGAAGGAGCTTAAAACACATTTGTTTTCAAATATCTCATGGCTAAATAAGCAGTCACGTGGAATTTATGGAAAAAATAACGCAAACCAAAATCGCATAAGAAAGTCGCCGAGTAAAGGTCTGCAGCGACACAGTGGCTTTTATTTACCGCGGATAGCTAACAGTCATATTGGTTCACATAATGGGTATTTATTTCATGAACCTAATAATAATAATGCGTGAATCAGTTGCAATATCCAACAATGAACAAGTTAAGAAAATATACACATTGCGTCCCATGGCGGGTACAATGCATTTAAATGGATCGTATATATTTACCTAGTATGCACTGAAGTTAATAGATTAAGTCGTTTACTAAAAAAAACAACGAATTATTAAATTAAAAGGCCGACTTTTTCGTCGCGGAACTTCATAAACGATAGTCGAACAAGTCCAAATGCAATGATACAGAAGCGAATACTGCGTCTCAAAAACCGCGAAAACAAAATAAAAGCCAGCGTAATCCCAGAGGGAGTCGTTTGAGCAGCAGGTGGGCCGGGCGGGAGGCGCCGAGCGGGCGGCGCGGCGGCCGCCCCGGGCCACTCATTAAAAAGTAGTTTTTCAGAGAGGAATTTTAAAAATGGAACAAAAAACCAAAGACAATTTCCTGTAGAGGCGCCGCGGCCGCGGAGGCATGCGGTCGCGGTGGAGGGGCAGGGGAGGGGGCACCGGGATCCCCACTGGCGGGGGGGGGGGGGGGAGAGGACGGGTTTAATTTATTATAATGCATTTAGTAGTTTATGCATCTCGGTTACGAGTATCGGGCCATTCATCGGGACACGTCCATTACCCCGGCTTACAGCATTCCATTCATGATGTATCTACTCCCACACGACCCGGCGATACTGCCCGGTCCGCGTTTGGGAGGCGCCGCCGCCGCCACAACGTCACGATGGGTTTACTATGATTATATGGCTTGCTGGATGTCCGCGCGTCAAGTCAAATCGAACGAATTTATTGGGGGAACAAAATTCAAGAGAGTTTGGCTATGGATCCGAGTAGTTTACGTTGCTCGCAACTGGCACGCGCACGAATTTTATTGTGTGCGCAAGGCCACGCACGGTCTTTTATATGCGCTAGTGAATGCCGTATGAAACCCATCATCGTTTGAGTTGCTAATTTTTACATTTCACTCATCATAAATCTAAAGATACTGTGTTCAATTTATTGTAGCCAAAGTTTTCCCATTTATGTACAGTAATGTTTTGTTTACTATTCGAAACATTCGAACTGTGAATACTGTCAATTAGATGTTTGGTACGCAGCTTATTTAGTTTGCGTTACATTTCGATGAAACCAATAATGTCAGATTAAATATACGGAGGTCACGATTCTTTATTTATGATTATTCATCTACTCATGCAACCTCAAAAATACTGACTATTGGAAGGCGGTCAGTTTGTGTAGGCTTACAAGCGATGCGTTGGCAGAGATAAGTCAATCATAGTGAATCGTACCCGGTAACGGCGCGGCGGTGGTATACTGTGGATGTGGATGTAATATTAGAAAACTCCCAAGTATCTATACTTTAATGAAAACACGTTCAACTATATCCGCCAACACCGGATGTTCCTGTGGTAGGTTTCAGTTTCACCAGCAAGGCGCGGCGTGGGTGACCAATTTGATCGCGTTCTTTCGAGGATGTATGATAATCCTCTCAAGAATGTTATGTTATAGTGGGACTACTTCCAGCGACCTCAATCTTCAGCCTAGAAAAGTCATTAAAACAGATAAATACTAGTAGAATATCAGAGGAATGATGACAGGTGGATTAAAGTGGTTCTTGTCCGGATTTGGGTTATCAAAGTTTTTAGCGCAATAATGAAATCCACAGTCAAATTGATGGTAAAACTTATAAAACTGGTATCATGGTTTAAACTCAACAAGAGGTTTGTTTAATTCATAAACGATTTTTATTAATAAGAGTTATTTCAATGTATTAATATAGGTATAAATTAAATATTAGCCAAGCTATCATTATAGTTGCACTTTGTGGCAATTAATGATTCTCAGTAATGATCGTGAGTTTGGAACGATGTTGTGTCAAAATATAACTTATAGGAACCTCCTAATAACATGTTCTTATATAGCTGTGTGATTGCAGGTAGGCCTAGTTTATTTTCCCTGGAATTGCGGGATATGGGCAGAGAGGGTTGGCTTATTTAAACGTAAACAAAAAATTTTCACTTGTGGTAAAACATTTTGAGTTTAGCACTGTTCTTTATAAGTTTTGAACACCTTATAATACCTCTCAGTACCTCTAATCTATTGTTATGATAAGTCAAACCGATAACTTGTTAGAAAAGTAGGCTAATAGCTGTCAAGTAACAGATTAGAAACAACTAAGAATATTATTAAGAAACTGATACACAAGATTTTGTTATATAAAATTACTAGCTGGTATGGGACAGTAAAAATATAATCATAGGTAAAGTTGAATATGAAAAAAACTAATGGAATATTTTAATAGATAAAATAAAAAATCTCCCACCACTATATCAAACCATTAAGAAAATGGTCCACAAATGTTTCATTCCACTTGTGCTTATGACTTTCCTAAACTGTAAAAGGACTCGTGACTAATAGTTAGAAAAGAAGCTATGCATTGAGTGACACCTTGGGAGTCTCTGAGATCAACAAAACAAAAATCAAAAAAGGTCAATAATTTTCAAACAAGTCAAAATGACCTCAAGCCATTTCCATAAAAAGAAGTGTAACGCTCCGAGCCCCGAACAATGGGTCTCGATGAAACCGGAGGACCGAGACGACACGAGTTGGCCAAATCAGGGGCCAGTAGCTGAATCAGCCTCATTGTAAACGGGTGTCACCCGATCGCGAACGGAGGAATCGAATTATAACTTACATTCGTCAAGAATCTGGCATTTGAACGGGCTTTGAATCGGTTATATGTCGACATCGCTCACACTCAAATTACCTCATCAAAAGCACTGCATTGAAAAGTTATCATATAAAGATATTTAGATATTTTATTTGAAACACTGACGCTCTCTGTGGTGCGTACTTTAAGGTGAGTATGACTGAAGGGGTGAGTCAAGATGAAAGGAACTGGCAGGGGAAGACCGTTTTGTAAGTAAGGATTGATGAGCACGCAATTAATGAATTGTATATTCAATTGTATATTTATAACAATGTTCATTTTATATGATGGTTCTAAAACAAAGAGCATAAAAATTGCCCTCGAATAGTATGAGAACAACAAAGAGATGATTTAAACATTTGCACTCGTGTAGTATTAAAAAAAAGAAATTATTAAAATTTGTAATTAGTAACACGCAGTATTTGCTTCGGAATTCCGTCCACTTGTAACTTATTTCACACATAAAACTAGAACCAAGATCTCTATTTATAAAAACAAATGCACTGTCTTAACACTAAATGACACAATATTATAAAAAATACGAAGTGTCCTCTTATAATTTTACTATCAAAACCGGCGGGAGACCTACTGGAATAGGTCATAATACTTCGTTAAAATGACAATATTGAGCAAATCACAGTAAATCTTACGGTAACAGCTATTTTTAAACCGCCAAATTTATGTATAAATACCGATTGTACCGAGCATTTGCTGGGTAAACTCGTAAAACCTGTAAGATGAGCTCGTTCGCGCCAGTGGCGGGTTTGTTGCTATCGTTTACATTTTATGAACCACATATTCGAAAAGTAACACGTTGGTTTATTTCAACAGTTATCCGCTGATTTTTCTTCAATTTACTAGCTACAAAAAATTTCCACAAGGGTAACTTTGAAAGGCCCGTAGGGCGGAATCGCGGATTTTTCCCGAGGCCAGGTAAAATTTATTTCTCGAGACTGAACCCACATATAAAAATCCTTACAAAGGTCATATCTGCAAGCGAGCAACAGTTGTGTATATATTACTGTGTAAACAATCATGTTTCAACATTTAGTGCCACAATACACTTTGATGTTAAATAAAAATAAAAATATAAAATAAAGTCACGCTAATGTTTCAAACCTTGCCATCTTCAAGTTTGGGCTAGTAGCGCAGTCGGCTACAATATCGATAGGGCTCTTGGGAAAACATGGCATTTTATTGTCCTGTTTCAGACACAGTTTTTCAACCGATTTTCTATTATCGTTTAGTTGAATAAGTACATAAGGTCAGGTCCCTCATACCTTAAAAGTTTGAAAATGTGATAACATCACTCAGTAACGTCGCAAAGTAACTCAATTTTTTTATTTTTATTGATACAATTTATTTTACTGATAAATCAGGTATAAGAGGCCTAAATCAATAAAAAACATATTTTTAACAATAAATAAAAAAAAACACCGTCCGTAACAGGGGAATGTGGAGGCATGTTTTAGTGTTTTCCAAAAGTGAAGATTACTCACGTTTTCACAACTGTTCGGTACCGAACTGGTTAACCGAACATTGTGCGTTGGTATTGACTTTTGTTCAATTATCGTTGTAAACAGGCAATGCAGTTTATACCAACATCCAACTTTACCTTTTCACATGTATAACATCTGTTTCAAAACCAATGCTTAAAGTAGCGTTCTTTTATTTTTTTATTTTTTTGTTATTTTGTTAGCAAAATGGCAACCCATTTTCGCAAACTCTTTTTAGACTAAAACGGTTTTTTGTTTTTAAATTTCAGCTAAAAACATTCCTATACAGATACTCCTGATATTATAGTAGATGTATTGGATTTTTAAGAAAACAAACACAAAAAATTGTATAAACGAGTAGGGCAAATTTTGGTCGTGGGTTTTTAAGTCTCGTTAAATTCGGAACATAATTAGAGGCCCGTGAAAATAGGGAGGCGGTCGACCTGCAAATTGGGATTGGGACCCAAAACCACCAAAAACATCGTGGAACCTTCAACGTCCAACGTGGCCGCTTACCGACAGAGGAAAGTACAGTAATGTCATTTGGTCTTGCGATAATGAGTGGAAACAAAATATGCACTTTACAGGGCTGTGAGTTAACTACTGTGATGTAGCCTACATAAAACATTATTATCTCATTAAAAGCAAACCGTACGATATATTTTTTGATAATTTAACCCCCGATTTATCGATTTTGCCTTCAGGGTAGGGCAATTTTAAAACTCTGTTTCGCCGTATACATAAGACTGATGTTTCTATTTCAGATACATGACTATTGCTGTTGCCACCCAAACGTCGAAAACCCCTTGTTTCGATGGACATTTATCAGGTGGTTTGATCGTCAATGCCAAAAATGTTGCTGGTCGAGCATAAACATCGGGAGTTTGATCGTTAATTCGACATTCTGCAGACGAGAGAAAATCTATATATATAATTCTGTAAGCGATATTTCTTGAGCAAAATCGTGAGCGTCATACAGATCGCAGAAAGATGGGAGGGGTCTCAAATTAAAGGTCTCGGTCCCATGCACGAGGGAAAACTATCGGCGTGTCCATAATGTTAACAGGAAATGAGAAATCACGTAAAACGTCCTCCATAAGAATAGCATGGGGATTTAAAAAAACGTCTGCTTTGTATACATTAAAACATGTGTTATGGTTTAATTCCAAAATGAGACACAGATGATAACATTGAGTGAAGATAACATAATAATTCACACCAAGAGAATCCATTTAATAATTAATTCTGGGAAGCGAAATTTCTTGGACAAAATTGTGCGTTTTGCAAATCGCAAGAAGATGGTAGGAGTTTCAAATTAAAGGTTTCTGTCCCATAAAGCGTATCCATAAAGTTACAAGAAAATGAGAAATATAGTGAAACATGCTCCTTAAGAATAGCATGGGGATTCGAAATATGTCTTCTTTGTGTACATTGAAACATATGTTTTGGTTTTATTTTAAAACGAGAGACAGGTGATAAAATTGAGTAAAGAACTATTCATTGCCAAATGACAAAAATTAACCATAGAGTGGTAATACTATAATAAGACGTTTTGTTGCTTTGAGTTATTACAAATTCTACCAGGAAAGTTAACCTTACATACTATTACAAATTGACTGCTGTTTTTCTGTTGTTACTATAATTTAAATTGTAAAAAAAAACTGAGCCTGTTTGCAAATCATAAAATGCTTTCTGATCGTTGATAGAGATGCAATGGGCGATGAAATGTGGTTTGAGAAACACCTACATTATTTCCATTGTTTTGGTTTTATTTTAAGACGAAAAATGTCAACTGATCATATTGAATGACGTTGACACATTCATTGCTACTTAAAGTGTATCAGTCAGTGAAGTTTTGGTTTTCTTCCAAACTAAATGAAATAGATGAAAAATAGATGAATTCCAAATAGATGAATTTTCCAAGAAACCTTTTAGTCATTTCATAGATTGTAGGATTATAGAAGACGAGTTAAAATCAAAGACGTTTGTCCTACATACTATAGGAAAATGCAGCAGGTAAAAAACTTTACAACAAAATGGGAATAAGAATGATTATTTTCTGAAAGGTTCTCCTTAAAGATTCTCCATGTAGTGATTTTAAAAAAATCTGCTTTGTTTACACAAAATTAAGAGTTTTGATTAGGAGGGATGAATATTCACAGAAAGTGAAGATGCACTTTGAGGTGCTGTGTTTAAATTTTGTGACTAAAACATAAAAAATAAAAAACTGACAGGAGCTAAAAAACAATTTTTTTTTCATTGCAGCTTTTCTCTGTTATATTAAAAAGCCGTCACAGCTCAATTAAGGGAATACGAATTCTTTCAAAACTTATTTTCCAGAGATCGATATGAGTTTAACAACGGTCAAAATAGAGCATTTACAAACGGGTGACCTAATAGTACGGGACTGATAAGAGTACTTGGGGGCGAATGGTCTGTTCAAACGGTATTGTTAAAATATTATATACCTCAAATTAAAATTAAATTTTCTGGAAACCTTCGTTGTGGAAGAAATGGTAATACGCTATGGTTCATGCTATTTTAATTTTATGATTAGGGGCTTTTGCCCCTATGAGCTACTAGTCTAATAAAATCACATTGCGTGTCGAGTTTATATAATGAACCAATGAAGTTATCATATGTCCTATCCCCATATTTTGAACTGTAGGCCAACGTAAAACTTAGAACTTTAATTTAATTAACTCATGCAGTAGTACAACATTAATCAAAAATTTTGCTATAGTAGGCCTAATAGGCTAAAAGCAATAACAATTTCAGCTACAGTAATCAAATGTGATTTTTTGAGGAAGCTAATGGAGTATTTCAAAATATAGGTTTAATATAATTCATTGTAAAATCACGTTCTTGCTCATTTAAACTGTTTATTAGTAGTATCGGTTAATAGGTATATTTGCGCGACACTGTCCAAGTTGGTAGCACTGGTGTAGCCGGCCCCGCGGTCGGCGTTGTTTCCGTTTCCGGAGGTTGTCGTGGTTGACCGCATCGCGGATAGGTAGCAGCACTAACCAGCACCTTCGGCTCACACGTGTAAACTAATCGTACTGACTACACTGTATCGTTTGAAAAATGTCGGTACTGCAACCTCAACATAGTTTAGAAAAATTTGCATCCATAAATTATTGCTGTATAAATTATTTGTGCCTTGTGCCGTATTTATTGTCCTGTGATACGTTTTTACTTTGAAACTACTACGGTTTTGGGCTATTCCTGGTTGAGAAAGAATGAGAAATTAAATTTCCCTGAAAACAATACCGTTTAAGGCTGCGGTCTACCCCAGCCAAAACAACAACAATGCCGAATGCCGCCTCGCGGCCGTAGCGCTAGGCGAGTTTGATGGCTGCAGAGATACTCAATGATACTCAATGATACTCTTTATTAATCTTTAAGCAAATACATTGCAATCGATCACGTCAAATGTAATTCCATAATACAAAAGTATTAAGTCAATCATGAAAAATTCAAAGTCAATATGACAACAAAATATTCATAAATAGCATACACCTATATTAAGGTTTACAAACAAAAACAATGTTACAGGCACCAAGTGAGAGAGAGAAATCAGATAAAAAAGACGGAGCTACAATTGTTTAAAAAATCCTTAAAAAAACTAATATCACAGACAAAAAAAATTATCACTAAAAGTTAAATCTTGAAGGTGGCAATACCAAAAATTCATTAACATGATAAAAAGGATTTAAGATCAACCATTGAGAAATTCTTGATTTAAAACAATTAAAACTAATACTTTTTAACTCATTGGGAAGCTTATTGAAAAGACGTTTGCCCATAACAAGATGACTAGATCGTAACTTCTCGAGTCTCACAAAAGGAATATCTAAGTCAAGTCTATGTCTAGTGTTAAAATCATGAAAATCTAATCTAATAGGGCAATTGTACAATGACTTAAAAGTAAATAACAAAATATTAAATATATATAAATTGACAACAGTTAAAATTCCTAATTCAACAAATAAAGGCCTACAAGTAGCATTTCTTTCCGCCTGACAAATAATCCTGATTGCTTTTTTTTGCATTAACAGAATCTCCTGAGTTTTAGGAGAATTTCCCCAAAAAATTATTCCATAATTGATAACAGACTGAAATAAAGCATAATAAGTTGAACGAACATAATGAACAGGAACACAGGACATTAAACGCAATAACAAAAAATTTACTCTAGACAATCTTACAACAATATTTTCAATGTGTGGAATCCATGTTAGGGTTTGGTCAACAATAATACCCAAAAACTTTGCCTGACTCACTGTATCAAAATCTTGAGCAAGAGGCCTTAAACTAAAAATGACTGATTGAGTTTTACTACAATTCAACAGAAAGCTATTAGCAGAAAACCAGTTTGAAGCTTGAAAAATTGAATTATTGACAGTTTCCCTGATTGAAAATAAATCGTGACCAGTACTCAAGAAAGTTGTGTCATCTGCATAGATATAGGACTTGGCACTAACATTATATGGCAAGTCGTTGATGGCAATCAAGAACAGCAGAGGCCCCAAAATCGAGCCCTGCGGAACTCCACAGTCCAAATCAACAAGTGGTGACCGCTCACCATTCACACTAACCACCTGCCTTCTATTTGACAGATAAGATTTGAATAAATTTAGAGCTGAACCATGAATACCATAATAGTCAAGTTTGTGCAGTAAGATGTCATGGTCCACACAATCAAAGGCTTTACTCAGGTCACAAAAAGTTCCCCAAGCAAAGTCCCTCCTCTCAAAAGCGTTAAGTATGTCAGTGACAAGTACATCTATGGCACCCATGGTAGAGCGACCCTTGCGAAAACCAAACTGAGATTCAGTGAAAAAACCGGATGATTCCAAAAAGGCACTTATCTGATCAAATATAACATACTCAAAAACTTTGGCCAAGACAGGAATGAGTGAGACCGGACGATAGTTAGCCGGATTGTTTTTGTCCCCTTTTTTGAAAATAGGACTCACTCTTGAAATTTTGAGAAAATTTGGAAAAATCCCTTCCCTTAGGCAGGCATTAATGCAAAAGGCGAGCGGTTCAACAAGGCACTGCCCTATTTCCTTTAATAGAGAATTAGAAAAATCATAAAAATCTTTGGCTTCTGAAGACTTTAGGTTACTTAAAACTAATGAAATATTCTGTGGAGAAACAAACTTCCAATGAAATTCCTTTCTTTCAACTGCAAAATTATGCAACAATTCAGCAGAACATATGTTTGGTTGTGAAATGTTACTCCTGATTTCATTAACAGAGTTCTTAAAATAGTTGGAAAAACAAGCTGGATTAATAGGAATATCACCCTTCTTAGCTTTACTAGGTCTACTAACATCATTTATTACAGACCAAGCAGTCTTACATTTATTGGAAGAATTCTCTATAATCCTACAATTAAACTCTAACTTAGCTGCCTTGATTGCATTTCTATACCCTTTTTTTAAAAGCAAATAATTTTTCTTTGCAGACTCTGAACCATTTTTCTTTAAAAAATCATAGGCCAAAATTAAAAGCTTACGTTGAGTGGCTAATTCATTATTAAACCATGATTTACTTTTTTTCACTTTACTAAAATTTGAAATTCTACTACATTTAACAGGACAACAAAGATCAAAATAATATATTAAAATAGAAAAGAATCTATCAAATATAAGCTCAGCTGTAACGGACTTACAGTTTAATTGGCCATTACTGTTGTCGTCCAAACTATACAATTCCACATCCCAATTTACATTTGAAAGAAATTTTAAAAAACAGTCTTTGTTACCAGCTGATAGGCATCTGAAGCTCCTGAGTACTTTCTCTGGTCTTCTTTCTGAGGCAGTCAAGTCCAATGAAGGGTGCAGCGCCTTAAACCACAGTGCAGAATGGTCCGAGTATAAAAAAGGAACCACATCGGCAGAGATGTCATCTAGATTATAGTTGGAAAACACGTTGTCCAAGCAGGCTAGATTCCGCGTAGGCTCTTTGTTGTGACAGCAGAAATCAAACTGACGGAGAAGATTTAAAAAGTCTTTTGTAGATTTTTGATCTTTGGTAATATCAAACTGTGTGTTAATATCACCACCAATTACCACAGAAAATTGGTGCCATTTAGAGATAAAATATAATACATCTTCCAACTTCTCCAAAAAAATTTTAGGATCACTGTCTGGAGTACGGTATACAGTAATAATAATTAATTTATGTGAGTCAATACGAATTGAACTAGCCTCAAAATGTTTCTCAACACAAAATTGCGAAAGATCTATCATTTGGCACTCAAAGCGATCCGCAGCAAAAATCAAAGTCCCGCCATGAACACGTTCAGATCTTGCATAATAGGCTACTAAATTATAACCAGGGAAATTACAACTATCCATTTTAGAAGCATTGAGCCAGTGTTCCGAAAGGCAAATAAAATCAGCCTTAAAATTAAAATTAAAACATTCGAGTAGTTCAAATTTTCCTGATAATCCCTGGATATTCAGGAAAAGGAAAGTCAAAACCATAAAATTAATAGGCCTAGGCCTATTGGTTCTTTGATCTTCAATTATACCACTGTCCATCATGTTGACTGTTTTTGATTTTCTGACACATTTAAAAAAGAGTCTGTTTGACTTACATTAATGGCAGAAGTTACATTAGCTGTTGAAACTTGGTGAGGTTTAGAAACAACTGATGTCCTGGGAGGTATATACTTCCCAACCAAAACACCCTCTGGCCACACTTCACTCTTCATAAAATCACTGAATAAGTTATGAGGTACACCTACTTTGAAAGAGCAGTAGGAATCATGTTTAGTTTGTAACTTAACACATTTCAGTTCGACACCCTGAGACATAGGCAAAGGCTGAAGATGGTTTAAAATATCACTTTCTGATACACTATTTTGAAGCCTAGTGACATATAACCAAGCTACCTTGCTAACAACAGCTAAGGTCGAGTTAGCATTTGCTTTACCGTTACCAAAAACAACTTGCCTAGGTCTAGCCCTATTCGTTACCGGATTAGACCCATTGGTATCAACCTTTGACCTTTGATTGAATTTCTTCCTCTTGTATTTCACTTCCTGAAAACCATCTAAGTCCTCAACTAGAATAGCCTCACTTGAATTCGAAATAGGTTCACTAGAGACTGATTTCGCCACTTGAGGCCTAGGACCAGTAGGTTTGGGATCATGGGCTGTTTTTAGTTTGGAGGAAATAGACCTAGACCTACTAGGCCTATTGACAGAGTTAACAGAGTTTGTCTCTTGAACCACAGACCTTACCCGGTCAGATAAATCTTTAGCACTAGCCTCATTGACTCCAATATTTGACTTTACAACCTCAGAGAATGAGGATGGTGAACTAGGCCTAGGTGTACTAACATTTCCCAACATACCTTTTATAGTTTCTTTGAAATTAATATTGTCCATCATAACTTCACCAATACAGTTAGCTAACTTTTCAAAATTCACACTAATGGCAACAATCTTTTCAGACAAAGAACTAATTGAAGGATGACACCTTTGACATTGTAGGACTTCTTCCTGAGATGCGTCTGCCATGACGTTCATTTCCTTGGGTTTGCACTGGTCACATTTCCAAATTACCAAGTCACCCAAACTGTCAATTTTACAATAATCATCTTCGGATATTGAAATACAATTAATATGGAACCATTCCATGCACTTTCCTTCACATTGCAAAGCCATGTGATCATTTTTTACTTTGATTTTACATTTTCCACACAGATCGGTTTACGGGGATCGTGTTTCAGAATTAACCGATTAAGATAGAGATTGGCTGTTAACTTTTTATAATAGTAGAAAAAAGGATCTAGTCGGCTATCTTTTTAGAATTTTTAAATAAAATTTCTAATTTCAGTAATAACTGTCTAAAATCCTCTGTTTTTTAGTTTTGAAAATGCAGAGGTTTACGGGGATCGTGTTTCAGAATTAACCGATTAAGATAGAGATTGGCTGTTAACTTTTTCTAAAAGTAGAAAAAAGGATCTAGTCGGCTATCTTTTTAGAATTTTTAAATAAAATTTCTAATTTCAGCTATAACTGTCTAAAATCATCAGTTTTTTCTCGATTTTTAACTAAAGTTTTCTATTGGTTTGAATTAACTAAGTACAAAAGTGTAACAGAGGGAAATTAGTACCGTTATTCTTCTTTAATTTGACACCCTATTTATAGCTCTACGCTTCATTTGGCAGAAGATAACACGATTCTAAAAAACCCTTGCATTTGGGTGCGCGTCAGGGGTAGACCGGAGCCCGGAACCACCCCGGTGCAACTTGTTAGTTCACCGAGCAAGTGCTCAGTATCCTCGGTACTATCATAGAACCCCTCCTAACATCCAATTCTATAATGTTTTATCACACATTTTTTTACTGTGGCTTATCTTTACAGTAGATCTGGTACAAACATAGTTTAAATCAAGTGCCTTCAAAGGACTTCCAACAACCATGCAAAGGCCATAACTATTACAATATAACCGATTGTAACATCCCCTTGCACAACATCGCATTTGTCACATAAAAAATTTGTTTAAAAATAATGTTGATTTACAGGTTAATTTATGTTGATTTATAAGGCCTATATAGGTTATCCATCTAAAAGGAATACTGTACTGAACAAAATAGCTTGATTTTACAACTAAAACTGGTACATACCTGAAGCCCATTAAAATTATTTGAATTTATATTTATATGAATTTAGACTTTGTTATCCTTTTTAAGAGGTTGAGCAATCCCTCTAGCAATCCCACTGCAATCCCTTGTAGCCCCCACCCAAATACAGGATTTTGTACTGTACATCCTCGGGTGAAATTTCAGCATTACAATGATATCATATAAGAATAATTTACCTGTGTAATCTTTTTTCAAATTTACCCAAAAAGAATGTTATTAACAAAGTAGGTTCAGTTGTTTGCACAATAAGACCGAGACAATGGTACTTTTTTAAAAGATATAACAACAACAAAATTGTTCAAATTATTAGAGGTTTTGCAACTAAGGTAAATGAATAGGCCTATGGCAAACACAATTTGAATCAACCGCTAGCTTCAGAATTTTTACCGCTTGAAATCAAGAAATATTTTGAAAAGTGATCAATGGCAAGCATTACACATTATTTTTATACAGTTTAACCATCCTGTACAACCTAATATAGTTACAAACAAGCTAAACCTGACAGTAAGTGAGCGAAGTGAAAGAGCTTACCTGAAGACCAAAAAATTCCTTAGTTTGGCATTGCAAAGCATGCCGGTCAAGTCAAGGTTTTGAAATATTGTGTCAGTCATTAAGTTAAAAGTTTGAGAAGGAAACCTAATGCAATGTCTCACTTGATAAAAGAAATATTTTTATAAAACTGTGTATTAATTTGACCCAAATTAAAATGTTGTCAACGAGCAAAATTAATCCAGTAGTGGAAAGTATTGAGTTAAATTAAGTTATAGCCTATTCTTTAGAAAAAATTAGTAATTATTAAATGAAAATGAAAATTTCCTTAGTATCGATGCTGATGGGATGGGGTTTGCAAATTTTTTAGCATGACTAAAGTTGTCAGGGAGCACAACAAAATAATAGTTCTATAAATAATGGGAATGAATTAAAGTTTAAATTTTCATACATAACTTTTCCAAAAGTTGGATAGGCTGATGCTGCCACAACATGAACACTGCTTATGGGTATGCTGAGGTATTTCCATAGAGGATCACAGTGTTGTAGTCTTTAATCAAGCTGTTAAACGTAATTTTGTTCACAATTAAAACCAGTTAAGTAATATTTTATAAAACCATTTCAGTTTAAATCTGTGGGTAATTTTCAAAAAGTTTTACAAAATATAAAAACTGTTTTGTCCACACAGTATATTCTTGATAGAATGAGATAAAAAGTGGACTATCTGAGGGACAGTGTGGAGTAGGAGGAGGAATGCATAACACACTCACTTTGCCACTTTCACATTCCAGACTAAGTGGGGCCCAAACAATGGTCCCGCAGCCCATACACTGCATTGGACCGACTACCAACCACCGAACCAACACCACACTTTTGGAGAAAATCACTAAAGAGATAAATTAATAAAAAAACAATATCACATTCAACAATACCCTACTAGTAAAGAAAATGTGAAGTCAATGGCAGGCGAGGCTTAATATGCCTAGAACACGAAAAATTAGAGTTCTTTATGAAAATGGGTATGATTTAGTTTAAAACTTTTTAGGATTAAATACTCAATCTCTCGCCTATTAACAAAACACTACGTCACAGCAGACTTGACACATTATTACTGGGTGAATTTTCATTATATTCTTGATTTTAACCTTAAAACCTGTGGGGTTAAGGATGTAGGATTGCTGGCATGGGGGTGTATTTAAGTTAAACACTACCTAGTAAATATACATACCAAAATTTAACAAGTTGTAAAATACTATAGTAAAAGTAGTGTCTGTAGCGATGTATTTACATTTTGTTTTGAAATATAATGGAGAGATTTTGCTCAAACATTGGATTTAAGTGCATTTTGGATTGAAAATAAGTTTAAAAAACAGCCTCAATCCCAGGAAAACTAGCTTTTTCTCCAAGTTTGAAAATTGCAATTATTTTATTTGGTCAAATGGGTTGCCATTCAGGCAACGAAATAACAGTGCAAAGTGAAAATAAAATAATAAGAGTACTTTTATGCTTGGTTTTTAAACAGCTGAAAACTGTGAAAAGTCATTTTACTTTCTCCCCCCTATACCATAGTATATGGAGAAAGTATTGTTTTCGTCAAAATTTTCGAATTTGAGTTGTTGGTGGATTTATCCGTTTTGGTGCCCCCTGGTTTGAAAAAAGTGGTTTTCGGAGTGATGTCTGTGTGTCTGTGTGTGTGTGTGTGTGTGTGTGTGTGTGTGTGTGTGTGTCAGGATGTAAACAGAGCTAGAGAATGCCCCAATGGTCCGATTTTGGTGAAATTTGGTATGTAGGTCCAAACCCACGATAATTCCAGGCGTTTTTTTTCATTTTTTTGAATTTTTTATTTTTAAGGGTAGTTTACCCCCCAAAACCCTCAAAAAACGCAAAAAATTCAAATTTCTCAAAAACGGCTATAACGATTTTGATTAAAATTTTGTGGTTTGTTAGGATTAAAATGCTGAATAAAATGACACCACCCGCATCTCCGAGAAAATGCGCGTTCAAAAGTTATACAATAAAAAGTGTTTAAAAAATCAATTTTTTGAATTTTTAAAATAGTTTTTAATTTGAAATAAATTTTACTTATCATAATTAAATAAAGCTCAAAAAACTAAATAATCCAGTATTTTAAATTATTGCTCTACGTTAAGTGGTTGCGGAGAAAATTCAATTTTTCGTTTAGCGGTAAACGCAGTATACGTTGTTAAAGGTCACAGACGCGCGTAGGGTCAAACTCATGCTGCTCAGCTGGTAGCTATCAGACTGAGTCATGAAGACATTAATGTTTGAATCTTTTAACATCTTTTTTATATTGTTGGGAGAAAGTATGTGTCAGTTAACTGATACCGTTTATTTACTACAAGACAAATTTGAAAGGTTTCTTGTGATGGCGTTTAACATCATCATACATATGCGACACTGTAATGTGAAAAATCTGGGATGAAGATGCTAGTGGTCCCTTGTGTTGGGGACTCAAAACAAAACTGATGTTTTTTACTGGATTCTGATGTTAGAGGAAGTTTGGTTGTTTGGCAGAACAGTTCTGCCTGCCAAGTAGTGCGGTAAATTTTTCGTTCCGTTCATAAAATACACATATTTTATGGGGGAGTTTATGATAAAATCAAAACCATATGTTTGTTGTCATTATTTTGCGGCCAATCATTAACATGATTAAAAAAGGAAATTAGATGCGATTGTGAATCCATAAACACTGGAAGCACTAGTGTAGGTCCTTCTTTTATCTGGACCAGTGTTTCTCAACCGGTGGTACGTGTACCACTGGTGGTACGCAAGAGCATTTCAGGTGGTACGCGAGAGACAAAAGAAGAAAAAAATTTAATACACAAAAAAAAGCACTTAACTACGTGATGCCGACAGCCGTTTTGGTCTGCTCAGTTCTGCGTTAGAACGCTTTTACACATAATTTGAGAGATTCCAATAGGTAGCTTTACCTCTTCCTTACTTAAGCAATATTTTACCAACTTAATAAATTAATTTTTTTCAATTTAAGGCTCCCTTTTCCGAGCATATTTATACTAATGATTTTGTGTCCAGTACCCGTCTGAACTGTCCCGCAGTAACAATGAAATGCGAGGGAAAATTAATTTGCTCATATCCACGGATAATATGAAGTTCATCACTTAGTTTGAAAGTGGAAAACATAATTTAGGCTAATTATACTATTACGTTAATTAATGATCACAATAAAATTTGTATAGCTTCAAAATACAATCCCAATCTATGTTCTTTTCAATTAAAATATAACTTTTTAAATTAATTGTTTTAAATAGGAGTTTTATTTTTTTAGACTACTAATTAGGGGTCTATAATGAAATAAATTAAAAGGAAACAATAACCTTGGCTCTATCCGGCTGTATTTGTAAGGTGAAGGGAGGGGAGTGGGGGGAATGTATAAGTTTGGGTGGTACAGCAAAAAATTTAAAAGCCTCAGGTGGTACGCGGGCACCAAAAGGTTGGGAAACACTGATCTGGACCTTATACAACCCGTGAAGAGTACCTTACATTAAAAATATGTTACAAGATTATGTAGTGTAAATTATCGTATGAAAAGAAGAAACATATTTCCATTTCCTCAAATTAATACACTTAAATCAGAAAGATGGGCCTAAAGAAGTTTCTGTTACTTAAGTAGTAAAATTATCAGGGTGTCTACTGATATCTGATTTTAGACTTCTGGTATATTTCCAGTATTTCCAAGATACTTTTTCTCAAAATTCCAGTATTATTTGCAAATTATTAATTCGAACGTGGAATAACAATAATGACATTTTATTCAAATGAACAAAGTTAATAAAGGTTTTTGTGCAAAAATAAAACATAATTATGGTTAATAAACTATGCACTTTTTCTAATAATAAATTGGTTTAGTATTTATTTTATTATTTGTTTTAACACCTTTACTTAAATGCCGACCTAACTCAATAGGTAGTTTAAAGCCAAGTATGAATGAGAGATGAGTGTAGGATGATTGTGGCGCGATCTTGTACTCTTGTTACTGACTAAGGCTGACATTCTCCTTAGACAGGACTGTTACCCAACAGAAAATGTTATCTAGGGACCCACAGTTTAAAGTGGGATCCAAACCACAATTTTGATCTCATTTATACAAATTGGCCTAATTATGAGGATGGTCTTTATGGATGAACAAGTATTCACTAGTGCGGACGTTAAACCTCACCAGGGAATATCGCATCCACAAGCCATCGCTTATAACTATCCACAATTCGTGACCTCCAAGTAGCTGGATTACAGGACGACGCCACCGTCCCAGTCCTGAGGGCCTCCCAACTATAGCCCTTTCTTCCTTTCTTCCCATTTTATTTTGCATTTATTTAATACAACAAAATAAATATGTAAAAGTACAGTCAACTACAAAAAAATAAATAAATAAAATATAAAAATAAATAAATAGATTATTACTTAAAAGAATAAAAAACATCAACATAGTTTAAGAACAAAATTTACTAAGTGGTTTACATAAATTTAAATTTTGAGTACAAAATCACACACTTTTAAAGCTCCATCTTTATACAAATGTTTACATTTCTTAATTAACTATTTGAACCGAGCTACAATTATTTATATATTTTGGTTTGCAAAGATACAGCAATCTTTACATGTAACTATGAATCAAATGACAAAATATATATTTATGCATTTTAAAACCTGCGGATTGTAATAAAATTCTAAAATTTTAGTATCGATTTTAATTTTCCAGTATAAGTAGGCACCCTGAATTATTTAAAATCTATTGTAAAATGACTACTTGCCGCCCCTAAAATTTAGCCGCTATAGGTTCCAGCCTTTTCAGCCTATTTAAAAATACGGCTCTGTACGAACCAATCACAACGAAGCAGCCAGCTGAAGTGCGCGGTAAGCATCCATGTAAATCAAATGAGTTTGATTTTTAAAAGCATCTCTGTAGAACTCCTGAACGGCATCGCAATGCACCTCCACCGCGACTTAACTGTTATGCTAGGCCTGGTTAACTACAATGTGTTTGATTTACATGGATATCGACTGCAATTTACGTCTCCTCCTCAACCTATTCGTACTGTTCACACCCTTAAGATAGACAGAACCCAATGTAAGTTATAAAAAAAAAATCTAAGACAATGCTATTGATAAAAAACACTATATAAGGCAGAACCGATACATTCATATACGGTACTTACTAAAATGGGCATTATTAGGCAATTACGGTACTCATCTGATTAGCCCATGAAAGTAGCTTTAAACTACAAATACCCCCGTCGCAGCAGACCTGTGTACTCAGCGAATTTCCAATAGAATTTTGGTATATTTTCTATTTCCCCATAAAATCCTTAGGGATGAGAGTATGTAGGTTTGTCGCCACATGGGTTTTGTCAGTAAATATAAGTTAAACCCTACCAAGTGAATTTACATACCAAATTTTATCAGGTTATGGTGTTCTTTTTATTCTCCCCACAGGGGTGAGTTTTATGTAAATGTATGTTCGTGGTTTTTTACATTATGACTAGTGATGCGCGATAGCAAGATGTTGAAGTGTTCAAAAAGTTGCGTTTAGAATGATTTTTGTTTTCGAAATACTTGAGTTCGAACGGTTTAAAACTTGCATTCGAATGAATCATTTGAATGAAATTCATTTGTATTCTGCCTCTGCTTTTAAAACCCATTTCTGTAGTTAAAATAATTGCCGATGAGGCGTAGCAGCACCGTCCAGTCACCCTGTATCGTATTTTTGCCTTTTGTATCGTATTATCGAATTTCTGTCATTTTAATTTATGCTATTGCTAACGTCAAAGGTGTTCATGTTTACTTCCAGAGACAATTGGCAGAGTAGAATAATTAATTAGGGAACAATTATGGTGTGTCAATAAATAAGCAAGATGGAGGGTTTTGTTGATTCTCCATAAGAATAACATGAAAATCATAGTTTTTTGGATTTTCTCCATGACCATTTAAGCTCAAGGTAAATAATTCAAAATACTAAATTGCTTAGTTTTTTAAGCTCTTTTTAAATGGTTCAAATTAAAATTGTTGAATTTCAAAAAACAAAAGTAAAAAAAAGTAAAAACCCATTTATTACCCTTTCAAAAGACCCGTTATCATGGTCCGGTCATTCTGGTTCGCAAACTCATTCAAGTAGATGCTGGCTTACACCCCTGTACCAAATTTCATCAAAATCGGAGGTTCCATTCAAAAGTTATCATGTTCACGGACGGACACACACACACACACACACACATATATATATTTTGGTCTCAGGCTTGGGTCTTACCAGGGGTGCCCATCCCCCCCAAAGGTGATGGCACATTCCCCCCCCCCCAAAAAACCATATACCGCCCCCCTCCCAAAGTGGAAACCTGTTTGAAAATACTGTATTTATTTTAGCTAAGCATATAAGCATAAGTTGCATATTAAAAAAAAAAAAAAAAAAAAAAAAAAAAAATGGAGATAATATAGGGGGTTTAGCTATAAATTCATGCACATTTCCACAACAAACATTTTTTGTAAAAAAAGTCAAAGATTCTCATTTTTTTTTTTTGTTTATAGTCACAATCTTGCTATTTTTGTTAGATAATTTAAATTGATGATTTAATTTTTGATAATTCTGGGGATATTTAGCCCAGAAAATAAAAAATTACGGGGGTTTTGTAACAGTAAAAGTTCGAAATGTCTAAATTTGTTTGAGTATAGGGCACTTATTTGCTATACATAAGCCACTATTTATCTTTAGGGTTTTTTGAACTAAGGTCATAAAAAACGAATCACTGAACATTGTGTGAGAATTTCACTTTTCTATGTTTTACGGATTCGAGTTCTGTTTGCTTGAAGTCAGTCACGTCATCGATGATTGCGGCAAACGCATCTTCCGTTTACGGCCTCGTCATCGAGGCAGCCTACTTGCTACCGAAGTATTTACTTGCGTTTATTCACAACAAAATTGGCATTTTTCGGGGGTATACTAGCATCTCAAGTATTTACTAACAAGTAAGAGTAAATACTTGTTTTATTCACATCAATTTTGGCGTTTACTTGTCATTCTAATGATATGCAAGTATTTACTTGTCCTACTCGTTTTTATTCACATCGCCCAATGGGCGGAGTGAATAAAAACGAGTAGGATAAGTAAATACTTGAATGACGAGTAAACGCCAAAATTGATGTGAATAAAACAAGTATTTACTTTTACTTGTTAGTAAATACTTGAGAGGCTAGTAAACCCCCGAAAAATGCCAATTTTGTTGTGAATAAACACAAGTAAATACTTCGCTAGCAAGTAAATACTCGTCCATTCGCAAGTCAACCCGACCCAAGACTTGCTACATTCGTACTTGTACATGAAAATGGCTGCATTTATGAACCTGCGTGGTGTAAAACTTTATAGAGACCGGAGTGATATGAGTCCCGATCTATCCAAGGGACTATTAAGGTTATTTTTAATTAATTTTTAGGAAATCTGCCTCCCATGACAACAATTTTATTGGTTTATTTCCAGTTGTGTTGACATCAGTTTTTTTTCTTGACTGCGGTTTTTATATTGTTAAATAGCTTTTTTAACTGTCCAACACGAGTTTGCTTCCCAATGTTTTTCAAAAACTGGTCGGCTAAACATCTCTGTGCCTTCTCTTTAGCAGATGCAACTTTAGGCAACATGGATTTATTTAGCACAACACTAAAGTCTTTCAATAACGCTACAAAAATAGCTCTAACCGGAAATCACACTACTTTCATCCATTGCTGCAAGAGAACAAAACCAAACGGGAACGACAACAATTCTGATTTGTGAGGAAATGATGCGTAGTCTGTGTGGCGCTACAAGTATTTACTTGCCTTCCTTGTGAATTCAGTTGTCTTGCGAGTAAATACTTGCTAGTATACCCTCGGGTTGGCAAGTACACGGTCACAAGTAAACTCGACGCTTTATTCACATCTGTTTACTTAGAGTTAGAATACTCGTTACACTTTACTTGTATGTAAATACTTGTCATACTCTTTTATTCACACCGCCCAGTGTTACATCTCTCTCTCTCTCTTTCTCCATTTATTTTCCACAAGAATGCCATGGGATTTGGTACTTAGGTATGCTAAATGGGGGTTGAAAGCAAACATTGGTTGCTCCAGTGACTATAAATATAACATGTTATCAAGTTATATTGAGAAATAAGTGATATGGATAATAAGATTTATTAATTTCCCACAAGAATAATAACATGGAAATCTTGATTGTAATTTTATCTGTTTTTACCACTTAATCTAAGTTAATGGTGCAGAATACTAAATTGTTAGCTCTTTAAAGTTATTTACAATGGTCTGGTTGAATTTTTCAATAGTTGTCAACTGAAATGTGATTATGACTATGAGCCGACCCAGGCCCGTGCTGGCTCCCTTCTTAGGGCGGTGGACGGCCATGGCCAAAGGGCGGCAGTGTAACCCCCTATCCACCACCCTTCCACCCTTTTGTTGTCACAAGGATAATTACCTTGGGTCTTAGAGTATGGAATATAGTGAATATATTTTGAAATTTTAACCCCTAAATACACATCTCAAACGATTTGATATAGCTTGGATTTAAAGCTATATTTAAATCCACTTTATATAAAAAAAAACATTTCAGAAAGTCCGGAGCTAATTGCCCACATCAAAATAAGCAAAAAAGTTCCCATTAACATGTGTTCTAAAACGCTTTGTTAAGCCGCTAGCCGCCATTTTGTTTTTCACACTTAATAATTTTTATTTCCGTACAGGATATGTGTATTACAGTCATATTTGGCACAAACCTTTATCATACCAATGACCTTTTCAAAAAAATAATTATGTTTATCCGATTTGTATTTTCAAAATGTCGGCCATTTTAAGTTTTAAAACTCAAATTTCTAAAAACGGTAAATTGTATAAAAATGTTACATGATACTAAAAAGTAAAAAAAAAAATAAATTATCTAAACAAAGATACCAAATTTGTAAAGATTCGACCACAAATAACAGATTTATTGAGATGTTACTCCAGAAAAACGTGGATTTTGCATTTATTATAATGCAAATTTAAGTTACTTTCTTAAAAAATTCAATAACTCCGTTATTTGTTGTTGGAGCTTTAAAACTTTGGTATTATTGTTTAGCTAATTTAATTTGTCAACCTTTTTGACTCTTGTACAAGTTTTGTACAATTTACCGTTTTTGAAAAATTTGACTTTAAAAACTTAAAATGGCCGCCATTTTGAAATACAAATTGGAAAAAATAATATTTTTTTTTTTGAAAATGGTCATTGGTATGATAAACACACAAAAACAACATTCTAACAATAAAACAAATGCCACAAACTATTAATTTTAAATACATACATTCAATAAAAAGTTGCAAGAGTTTACTAGTTAGTTAATTTCTCAATTTCATGATACTAAAATCGCATAATGACAAAATGCTAAAAATAGATAATTAACATAAAAATTAATTAAGAAAATAAATATTTTATACATACATAATTTCTTAAAACTAAACATAAATAAAATACAGTAACAATAAAGTAGGCTTAGTAAGAACCAAAACTAAAGACATTTTTCGATGACATGCAGGTCAGAAAACACTGCCAGAATTTACTAAATAATTTCTTTATTGCATATAACACTGAACACACAATGATAACGTACTAACAAAAAAAGTATCCAACACTAAAAAATTAAGGCGAGACAATTTTTGATATAGCATTCGATAATTTTTATGTAAATTTTGTAAGGTGCCACACCGGTGCAGCCATATATACGACACTGCGACGCGATCCCAGTTACTGACAAGCCGCATCACAATTAATTAGCCTAAGTAAATTTATAGATACTTATTATTTCACCATTTCTGGTTTTAGACTTGATATGCCTTGAAACAGCAAAAAATTATGTCTTGGGACAATTCCCCCTCGATATGACCGGTAATATTATTGATCGAGTCATATATAACCTCAAAATCAAAGTTACCTATCACAGTAATCACAGTTCACAGCTTCCTTCACCATTGTTGCTGGGCGTTTGGCAGTCGCGGTGACTATGAAGACCGGCAAACTACTCTAGTCGACTTCCTGCCACGTGAAAATCACCTTGCCCAGATTCGGCCACGGGTTCGATCTTTGTTCATAGTTATTCACTATTTGACATTAGTTGCTTGGCAGACCCTGATGTCATTGCAGTGATTTAGCCTTAAAATAACAATACAAGGGGATCCTCGCGTTTGGCCGAAAAGGCGTTTGGTACCCAGTTTGGGATTTTTAATGCGAAATTCCGTGTGAGCCAATAGGAGCGCGAGCTGTTGACTGGTCGAACGCCATTGGCTAAGAGCTAAATACGCGAATATAATGTTACTCAAAACCTGGAAACACGGATCTCTGTTGCCAACCATCGTTCTTTCTAAAAAACAAATTACTCAACTATAGTATTTTCTTTTCATGTTAATAAACGGACCCGAAAACTAACATTTTAAAATATAGTGATATTTAATTAGCAATTAGAGTACTATTTAAAACGTGGTATACTCTCATATTTTAGATTATTAGTGTTGCTTTAGTTTTTATAGAATGTCAAGTTACTCCATAACTTAACTTACATTATAAAGAAAAGAGATTTTTGTATGATTTAAGATTATATTGTTGAAATTAATTAGAAATAATCAAGATTTCTGATACGACGTGAAATGGGCGTACGAGTAAGAGTTATGTATTATGTTACATTTTCAGTACTATTTTAAATGACATATTTGGTATTTGGTAAGTGAAACACATTTTTGTTGTTGGAAAAAGACTATTATACAAGCTCCAAGAATTGTTTGATGATATTTCTGTACCATTACGCATATATTATTTTTTTTTAATATGTGCCTACAAAAGAGCAAAAATTGATTAGGCCCTAATGCTCCCAATTACGAATCATTAGGGCCTATTTCAATAAAAATCGTATATTTAGGCTTGGTCTGAAACCAACCCTATTTATTACGATATATAACATTTATTTAAACTTCTGATTAATGTTACAAACAAGTTGTAGATAATTTGAGTATTTTTCAGAGTAAATATAAAATCGTAATAAATGAACACTAGATAAAATATGTCATTGAAAAATTGTAGGCTTGCTAAGATTTGTCGCAACACGTTAAGTTAAATCTATTAATTTAATATAACATCTTCTGATGTTTAACTTATGTGTGGTGAGAATTAATAAAGACGATGACATTCGGGAAAAATTGAAAAATGTCATTGGGTGGATCACATAAGAGTTTATAGTCCATCTGACTACGCAAGAAGGGGACTATATTCCTAAATGCTTAGGCCTACAAGTTATGTGATTGTTGTGACAACCAAATGTAAGTTAAATTATGGAGATTACTATGTATAATAATTCTAAAACCAACTGTTATACCTAAATATGCCATATATGTCGTAGACGATGTATTTTTTAAATTATCTGTGTATAATTTGGAATAGATTAGTAGCCTACTTTTATAGCACCTGATAAGTTAGTTGCTGGTGGTAACTTAATTAGGCTTTAAATGAATTTTCTTGACGTAGGTGTAGGCTTAAATTCACTGTTAAATTATGAAGAATATAATAAAGAATTTGTAACAGTTTGATATGAAAAGTAATTAATATCCAAATGTCATTAATTGACAAATTGTAAATTGACTTCACCCTACAAGTTAAAATTCACCATGTGAGTTATTCACAATGTTAGGCCCTAGCATAACTTAAATTTTCTAAACGATACTGTTATATTGTTACATAAGTCGTATGTTTTATAATGTGTTGAGAAATGGCCATTTTTAAGTCATAATGAAGGTATATGGAGAAAAACAAGAGTGTTTCTGTGTCGGTCGCTAAAATTTGCTTTGGGCATTGAATGTTGCTAGCGGTATAATTGTCGCCCATACCTTTGACACATATTTGAAGCAGTAAATAACATTTATTATACTTGTACATGCCATGGAGATGGTGTACACCCAGTTGAAATGATATATATGTTGATATTTTAGAGGCCAGGTAATGAGTCCATGTAAGTCGCCGTTGGATTTTTCTGAAATTTGACTGTTTTCAGCCATAGGGTAGGGGTATGTATAAAATTTTGTACTTTCATTCTTGCATTTCATCAATAAAAATTTCCATTTAATTCAAAGAGACTATTCATGTATGTGTTTAAAGTAATTAGCATAGGCCTAGTCACAGGTATGGTGATGTAACCGTCGTAGATTTTAAGCCACAACGGTTTCCATACCTATATTCACTTTTAAAACGTGTAAATATGGTAATAGAGTTGCATTATGTGATTTTTTCTAAGCTATTATTGGTGTATGACTGGAAACATATTAATTTTAAACCCTCTGACTATTGGGGTTAAATAGTTTCAAAATGTTACATTTATGGAGCAATTTTCAGCGTATTTATAAGAAACACATTCCCCGTTGTAAATTTATGACAATATTGGTAATAGCTATTTAAATGCACTTATACAGTTGCATATATATACCAGGAAGGTATTATGTGATACTACAAAATTGCATTATACCCGTTATATTTATACCCATTATTTAAAAAAACTGATATCACAAAAAATTTTGAACATGTTACCCACGAAAAAGGCATATTTATGATAGAAGAGTTACCATAACCTAACCTCAAATTAAACCTGCCTACATGCGGCTGTATGCCGGCTATTTGAGTTTAGATGTGGAATTTACAAGTCGCTCAGCTCAAGTCGCTCACGTGAGTGACGTAGTAAATCGTGATAAATCGTAAATATATACTTTATGATTATTAATGATGATAAAACACACATTTTTTACTAAGATAGAAATTTTATTTTAGGTTATGTTTTTTTACAGTGGTTTACGGCAACACAGGAATTTGCGTGAACGACTTGTATTTTTGTGTGCCTTTTGCATTAGAAAACAACTTGTTATGGGGAAAAAATAAAAATTCAGCTTAGCTGCTTTTGTTTTGAAATCAGTTTGGTATGTTCAATTGATTAGGCCAAAAATTTATTTTTTATAAAGAAGTTAGTTGTTATTTTTTTTCTTCCAGGAAATTAAAACATTTTGTGAAACCGACCCATAAATATACATTACCGGTACTATTACTAAAAATTATTAGCCTACATGTTTCTTTCAAATTCCCAACTGAAACTAAGTTATTCAGACTAAGAATAAGACTAAAAATTGGTGCAATTAGCCTATGCTAACAAATAAAACTCATAGGAGTAAAACATCAATAAACAAATCATTTATTTGAATGTTTTGTAACAAAATTCAGTTTTGAAGCTGAGTAAAATGCCTTAAATTAACTCAATTGCCGTATTTCTGTGAGTAATCAAACTAAAAACTCCAATTAAATTAACTGCTGTACCTTATTTAAATTTAATACATATCCATATGTGTTTAAATATCAATAATGTATGCAATAATAATAATAATAATAATAATCCTTAAGATTAATTGAACATTGCATTGAGTTATTTCGTGTTTTGTCACTGTTGTTTAACGTTGGTACACCTGGCCAGGAAACATACGGGCTGTAGTCTCGACTGGGGGGTCAATTGCTACTCGCCTCTGATTGGTTGGGCGTGTGTTCGAGGCTACTGGGTACCAAACGCCTTTTCGGCCAAATGGCTTGCCCCCCCTTAAAATAACAATACAAGAACAAAAAGGTTTATTGACACACCTACTTGCAACACCACTTTCTACCAAAAGGGACCAAATTATATGATGACTAAAATTTACAATAATCCATCAGAAGAACTTAGCGAAATCAAAAGTAATAAAACATTTAAGAAGACTTTAAAAGAAAACCTAATAGAAAAATGCTATTATAAAATTGAAGATTTTTTTGAAAGAAGATGAAGATGTTATGTTAACGAGGTTAACCTCGTTGTTCCAGCCTTAATATAAACAACAGAAAAACAACGCCACTTAAGATACCTTTATTATAAGGAATAAGAAACTTGCACGAGAAGAGGAAAAAATCGCAGAATAATGTACCACACATTTCACAAATAGGCATACTGCTTGAGGTTGTTGACACTAATTATAGTGATAAATATCAATAGGCAGACGAAATGAAGATGGCAATGGCAGGCTCTCGTTCCACCCCCCCCCCCCCTACACTCATATCACTGGCCGAGGCCGAGGGCGACCTGCGCCCTGCCGCCGTATGGACCATGAGTTCCATTTAGTAGTGGAATTCAGCCTTTCGCTCGGTAATATTGTTGATTATCCTAGTCCATGAATGATCCGGATTAAATTATATTAATATAAATTATTGTTTTGTTTACTTAAGACGACGTTTAAAGCTGTTACATGACTCATCTTTGAAACAATTTTTGTTTTGGGATTGGAAGGCGCCCAAAATTCTCTACGCGGAGGGCGCACCGGGATACGTCCCGGTGTCCCGGTGAGCCAGCACGGGCCTGAGCCAACCACTAGTCCTTTTGTAGGCCTAACTTTTTCTTTTTGTAGCAAATTTTATGAACTTTCATTTTAATGACATATAGGCCTATGTTATTTACAAAAAGTTGATGTTTTTTTATTTATAAGCCAAAAATTGCAAAACACACCGATATTTTCCCAATTTAATTTTTGACAATGTTGCGTCAAGAAATTTTGTTAGCAAACTTCAGATTCAGATTCAGCACCACAAAAACATATAAATTGGAAAAAATCAAAACTACAACACAATTTTCTAGCTAGGGGCACATTTGGTGTGGTCGGTGTTTATCTAACAGGAGACTGGTTTGAACCAGTGAAAGTATTTAAAATTGACAGTAAAATAGACAGTAAAATAATCTAACCTAACCGCCACAGAACGTAGTTTTACAAAAACTGGCATCATATTTAACAAAAAGGCCTACATAGATTTACTTTTCCTTAACTAGGCCTACAGCAGACAAAAATATTTTACTTACCATACGAGGGTGGCAAGATGTTGTCTTGAACCATAGTTGCTGCTCTAGACAAAACATCCAAGGGTGATTCTGAACTTTCCATAATAGCCTATTCTCTGAAAAAAACAAAAATAAAATGAAGCAAGTAAAAAAAAGTTACTAACAGAAATATAAAAACAGAATAGGCCTAGGTCTAAATTCTTATAAACACTAGTTAGGCCTCTTAACAAACTGATAATGTCATGTCGTTGGTACAGTATTTGACCCTTTAAAGGAACAAGGCTTCACTATTTATATATTTTATAATCAATCCTGTCATTAAGTAGGGGTTTTCATTTCTTATTGTGAGTTTCAAGTATGGGGATGATTACACTGTAGTACCGTACTGTATAGGAAAGGATCAAAATGTAACATTTTATTTACGGTATAAGATGACCAAACACTACTTAAATGTTCAAGGAGGATTATGTCGGTGTGACCTTCATTGAAATGCTGTTAATACAGCAACCAATCAATTTACAAATACGTCAATTTTACATAGTAGTCGATCGCAACACCAGGAATTTAAACTAAAAATGGCAAAATTGATCGATTTGCCCCTTTTAGCGAATTTCCCATAGGGAATAAGCTATTACCGTAGGTCTCATGGTAAGACCTAAGCTCGAGACCATGTTACTTTTTCGATTTTAGGTGCCCAGAGACCAAAAATAATAGTCATTAAAATTTGTGTATATATATATATATATATATATATATATATATATATATATATATATATATATATATATATATATATATATATATATATATAAGTAGATAGTATCATGTTACTTCTAGGACACTTTTGGAGACAATCAAAAATCAAACAAATTTCACAGTTTTTTAATACAATTATGCAATATTTTTGCCATTTTTTGGCCAATTTTCAGCTTTTGTCAAATTGTCATAAAAAATATGCAATTTTAATGAAATTTTTAACGAATATGCCTAAAATTTTCTACAAAATAAAATTTTTTTAAAAACAAGTAAAATTATCACATTTTATAAGTATTTTTTCAATAAAATTAATAGTCGACTTTTCATAAGGTAATTTAAAATTTTAGTAGTATTTTTTCAATAAAATTTGAATTTTTTTAAAACAAGTAAAATTAAGGTTTAGTATCAATAATATTGTAATAATTATTCAAATTTAACTAAAGCAGTTTCTTTATCATCAAAAGTCTTAATATCAGTGACAATTAAATGTAAATCTTTTTTATTTAATTCTTTAATTGATTTATCATCAATTATATTGGTAAATGTACTTTACATTTTTCTAATTCAACAATAATTGTATATCCATATTTATCTTTAATTCTTTCAAATTTTTCAATTTTATATTTTTTATTTAAATTTAAACTTTTTAATGGTTTATATTCTTTAAATCTTAATTCTCCAACATTATTAATTTCTTCTAGCAGATCCATTTATATAGGAAAAAATATCACAAACTTGTTTGTGATAGATATGTTAAAAAGTCATTATCATAATTAGGTTTTATACAAAAATCCATATTTAAGTATTTAAAAATCATAGGTAATAATTTTTTGTATGATATATTACTTTTCTTAAAACATAAATATTTATTAAAAAATAGTGTAATTTTTTCTTTATCTTCATTATTCAATTCAAAATCAATATTGTATATTTTGTTTAAAAATTGATAGTAAAATATCCAATTTGTACAATTCCTTTGTTTTAAAAATAATTTTATATTCTTAGGTGTTATTTCAAAATGATTGGAAATACATAAAATATATAATTCATTAATTAATTGTTGTGTTTTATATGGTTGAAAATGGTTAAATTCTCTTAAAATATGTTTAAGATGTTTATTCTTATTACTTTTTCTCTTAATCTTTTTTTCATAAATAATTCTTTTACATATATTACATCCTACACAATTTCCAATAATAGTAAAATTAGTTTGATTATGACATCTATAACACATATCCATTTATTTAAAAAAAAATTATACATAAATGAATGAACCAATTCATTGTCACAAATGTAAGAAAAAAACTCAAAATATTAATCCACAAATTGTTGAAATGAAAAATGGATTATATAGAATTGCTACTAAATGTTCAATTTGTAAAACAAATAAAAGTAAAATTTTAAAAAAAGGAGTTAAACCTATAATTAAAAAAGAATTAACTAAAAATGAACAAATAATTGAAGCAAATGAAATTCATGCTCCAATCAGAAAGAAATTTCTAAAAAGAAAAATAATTACATTAGGTATTGATGATTTATGGGCAGCAGATTTAATTATAATGAAAAATTATGAAAAAGAAAATGATGGTTATAAATATATGTTAAATGTGATAGATACTTTCTCAAAATATGTTTGGTCAAAACCATTAAAGAAAAAAGATGGAAAAACAGTTTCTAGAGCATTTGAAGAAATAATTAAGGATGCAATTAAAATTAATCATAAATCACCTAATCTTTTACATACAGATAAAGGATTAGAATTTATCAATAAAGATTTTAATGAAATATTAAATAAATATGATATTAAATTGTATCATACAGAAAATGAAGAAAAATCAAGTATAATAGAAAGGTACAATAGAACACAAAATGAAAAAATGAAAATACAATTTGAAATTAATAAAAATTATAGATGGATAAATATTTTACCAAAAATTGTTAAAGAATATAATAATTCATATCATTCAACAATTAAAATGAAACCAATTGAAGTAAATAAAAATAATGAAAAGGATTTATTAGATACTGTTTTTAAATATAAACCACCAAAAATAATAACCAAATCAAAATTTAAAATAAATGATAGAGTTAGAATTGGAAATAAAAAATCAACATTTTCTAATAAATATAAAAATAATTGGTCTAGAGAAATATTTATAATTTCTAAAATTAATAATACAAATCCAGTTACTTATAGTATAAAAGATCAAAATAATGAAGATATTATTGGAAATTTTTATGAATATGAATTGAAAAAAACCAATTTGTAAATTTTATTTTATATAAATGGAAAAGATATGTTTAAGGTGTAAATTATATAAAGATATATCTAAATTTTATAAAGATAAAAATACTAAAGATGGGTTATATTATTATTGTAAAGAATGTAAGGATGTGTATTATAAAAAATTATATGATAGTATTAAAGTTATTGAATTAAATGAAAAACAATGTCATAAATGTAAAGAAATTAAAGATATTTCAAATTTTAATAATTATCATTATAGTAAAGATAGAAAAAATACAATTTGTATACAATGTATTAGAGAAATGTTTTTAAAACCACAATTTTGTGAATATGGAAGAAATATTAAATGGACTAATAATTATTTAAGACATTTAGAAACTAAAATTCATGACAAAAATATAACAAAACTAGAAAATTTAAAAATATGATAAAAAATAATAATTTTACTTGTTTTAAAAAAGTTTAAATTTTATTGAAAAAATACTATAGAAAACTTAAATTGACTTATAAAAAGTTAACTATTGATTTTTATTGAAAAAATACTCTAGAAAATTTAAATTAACTTGTGAAAAGTTGACTATTGATTGAAAAAATACAATTTAAACTATAAATTACCTAGAAAAAAGTGGAAAAACTTCTCATATTTTTAAGAGTTTTATTTCTAAGTAAAAATTATTTCTAATAAATGGAACGAACAAATAAAAATATTAATTGTCCTTATTGTAATAAAAATATATTATATAAAAATTATGATAGACATTATAACTCAACTAAACATTTATTAAATAAACAAAAATATGATAATAAAATATTTGAATTAAAACATTGGTGTAAAAATAATAATATATATAATTATAAAAATTAAACTTTAGATGAATTAACAAATATTAAAGAAACATTTGATCTTACAAATTATTCATTATTTAATATAGAAAAATTAAATGAAATTGCAAAAAAATTATCTGTCAGAAATTATGAAATTTTATCTAGAGATGAACTAATTAAAAGATTAAACAAAATTAAAGAAAATCCAAATAATTTAAGATATAGATCATTAAAATATATTCAAAATTTAGCAATTAAAAATAGTATTAAAATTGTTAATAAAACTAGAAATGAATTGATTGGATTATTAAATGATTATTTTAAAAATAAACCAATTCCAAAAGAAAATATAATAAATATTCAAGAAGCTTCGTCATTAAAAGGATATTTTCAAGATTATATTTTAACAAATTCAAATGATGATTTAGATATTAATGATTATTTAGAAACTCAAAGAAATGAAATAAAAAAATTGATAGAAAAACAAAAATTTAAAAATATTAAAGGACAGATGGCTTTAGAATGTGAATATGAAAGAAAATTAATAAATGGTGAAATTCAAAATAGTAATATGTATTTTTGCATAAAAAGTTCAGATATTTTAAATATAGATGATTTTATTGATGATCAATTTAAGAAATTAATAGTTAGAGAACAACTAAATCAACCATCAAAAGGCTCTGGTTGGTCATTAAAAAGATGTGTTGAACTAAATCTAAAATTATCTAAAAATAATTCATTAAATGCTGGATCATATATAGAATTACCAAATGAAATTAAGAATAAAAAATGTTGTGTAAATTTTAAAAATAAAGATGAATATTGTTTTATTTATGCAATTAGATGTGCTATTGATAAACCAAACGAACATGCTGAAAGAGTTAAACAATATCAAAAATATATAAATGATGATATTTTTAAAGGTTTTGATTATCCAATATCATTGAAAGATATTAAATTATTTGAAAAAAGATCATTTGATTCTAAATATAACTATCCATCAATGTCAATAAATATTTATAGAATTGATGAAGATGAAAAAATAGTGCCATTACAAATATCTGAACATTATAATTCAAAACTAGAAATTGATTTATTATATTATAAAATTGGTAATAATTCTCATTATATATTGATTACTGATTTAAGTAAGTTAGTATCTAAGCAATTAACACAAAAAAATAAAAATAAAAAATATATTTGTAGAAGATGTTTGACTCATTTCTACAAAAATAAAGACTTGAATAATCATTTAGAGATATGTAAATCATTAGAACCTTGTAGACCTATAATGCCATTTAAAGGTCAAACTGTAAGTTTTAAAAATTATTATAAAAAGTTTGAACATCCATATGTAATTTATATGGATTTTGAAAGTATATTAGAAAAGATTGATAATTGTAAAAATAATCCAAATTGCTCATATACAAATAAAATTCAAAAACATAAACCATATGGATTTACAATCTATTTAGTATCTAGAGTAACTAATAAAATGTATAAACCTATTTGTTATAGAGCAAAAAATGAAGAGGAATTAATAAATGTACCAAATAAATTATTTGAATATTTAGATGAAATTTCAAAATATATAGCTAAAAAATATAATTCAAAAAATAAAAAGCCTATGAATTTAACTAATGAAGAAGAAATTAATTATCAGAAAACAAATATTTGTCATATTTGTGAAAATAGTGGTTTTGATAATGATAAAAGAATAAAAGTAAGAGATCATTGTCATTTAACAGGAAAATTTAGAGGTGCTGCACATTTAAATTGTAATTTAAATCTAAAATTTCCTCAAAATATTCCTATATTCTGTCATAATAGTTCAAATTATGATACACATTTGTTTATAAAAGAATTAGCTAAAAAATATGGTAAAATTGATTTGTTAGCTAATACAGATGAAAAATATATAAACTATTCAGTAAATTCTGGTTATGGTTATGAATTTGAAGGTGAACTATATTTTAAACCTAGAAAATTTATAAAATTCTCATTTGTAGATACATTTAGATTTATGGCTACATCAATTGAAAAATTAGCTAAAAATCTTAAAGAATTTAAGCATATAAATAAATTTATAAAAGAAAATGATATAATTGAATATGATAATGAAACTTTAAAAATATTAACTTCTAAAGGTGTATTTCCATATGAATTTATTGATAATGTTGAAAAATTAAACTATGATAAAATATTAGAAAAAGATCAATTTTATAGTTGTTTAACTAATGAAAATATAAGTGATGATGATTATAAACATTATATAAAAGTTTGGAATAAATTAAAAGTAAAAACATTAGGTAATTATTCAGATTTATATAATATTCAGGATGTATTATTATTAGCTGATATATTTGAAAATTTTAGATCTGTTTGTTTGAAAAATTATCAATTAGATCCAGCACATTATCTAACATCACCATCATTAGCTTGGGATTCTATGTTAAAATTAACAAAAATTGAACTAGAATTAATAAGTGATTATAATATGTATTTAATGATTGAAAAAGGTATTAGAGGTGGTATTTCACAATGTATAACTAGATATTGTAAAGCAAACAATAAATATACAAAAAATTATGATAAAACAAAACCTGAAAATTATATGTTATATATAGATGCAAATAATCTATATGGATGGGCTTTAAGTCAAAAATTACCTTATAAAGATATAACATGGATGAATCCTAATACATATACATTAAATGAATGGGAAGAAACAATATTAGAATTAGATGAAAATGCTGAATATGGATATATATTAGATGTTGATTTAGAATATCCTATTGAATTACATGATGACCATAAAGATTTACCATTAGCACCTGAACATTATAATAATAAGCTTTGCACAACATTATTTGATAAAAAAGATTATGTTATTCATTCAAGAAACTTAAAATATTATCTACAAAAAGGATTAAAATTAAAGAAAGTTAATAGAGTTATAGCATTTGATCAAGATGATTATATGAAAAAATATATTGAATTAAATACCAAATTAAGATCCAAATCAACATCAGATTTTGAAAAAGACTTTTTTAAATTGATGAATAATAGTGTTTTTGGAAAAACTATGGAAAATGTTAGAAATAGATGTGATATTAAATTAGGTGATGAAAAGTTTTCATTAAAACAAGCAAAAAAACCTAATTTTAAAACATTTAGTATATTTGATAAAGACTGTATTGCTTCACATATGATAAAAGAAAAGGTTAAGTTTGATAAACCAATCTATATAGGATTTTCAGTACTTGATTTATCAAAATTACATATGTATCAATTTTATTATGAAAAATTAAAGAAGTTTGATCCAAATATAAGGTTATTATATATGGACACAGACAGTTATTTTATAGAATTTAAAAAGGATCCATATAAAATTATTAAAGAAAATATTAATGAATTTGATACAAGTGATTATATGAAAGAACATGAATGCTATAGTGAAAAGAATAAAAAAATAATTGGTAAATTTAAAGATGAGTTAAATGGTGAAATATTAGAAGAATATTGTGGTTTAAGATCAAAATTATATAGTTATGAATTTAATAATAAAAATCCTGTAAAATGTAAAGGAATCAAGAAAAGTGTTGTTGATAAAACATTACATATGGATGATTTTAAGAAATGTTTATTTGATGATCAAGAACAATATAGAGAGATGACTTGTATTAGAAGTTTTAAACATGAACTATATACAATTACAATAAATAAATTAGCTTTAAGTAATAGAGATGATAAAAGATTTATTTGTGAAAATAAAATTGATACATTACCTTGGGGGTATAAAAATAATTATAAATGAATGGAAATTTTAATTGTTCCAAAAGAATTAATAAATAATGATTTTGATATAAAATTATATTTATTTAAAACTAAAGTATCAAATAAATTTTTAATATATCTTTTTAAATATAAAAATTATTTTGTATATCATTATAAGTTTAATTTTATAATAGAACCATTTATAAATATAATAAAAAATTATGTTAAAGAAAGTTTTAAAGAAAATGATCAAAATTATATTAATAATTTATAACCATATGATATTGAATTTATACTATAATTTTATGTATATTTTTAAATATTTTCTTTAATAAATTGAAATATATTCAATAATTTATTGAATATCTAACATAAAAATATCTATAAATTTTACTTTATTATCATTATAAGTAAGACCCGTCTTTAAGACGGGTCTCAAATTTGTATATAATTTATTATATTTATGAATATTTTTGAATGTTTAAGAAGGGTAACATTTTGTTACCCTTAAGTTTTTATTGTATAATAAGGTTACCTCCTTTTAAAATTTTAAAATAAATATTCTAATTTATATGGGACCCATTTTGGGTCCTACCTAATTTTAATAAGTTTTGTATGTTTTTCATTAAATGATAGGGGGGACAAATTGTCCCCTCTAAAAATATCTATAAATTTTAATCTATCCTTATTGTTTTCTACTTTTTTTATTTTAAAATTAATAAATATAAACCAGATTCATTAATAAACATTGTTTTATTATCTATTTTATTGACGCCCTGTTTTAGGGCATCTGAAAAACATGTTTGTACATCAATTTCTAGGGTGTCATAATTTGTGACACCTATAATTTTTATGTAAATTAATTTATCATCATTATGTAAATGTAACTGTTGGTTACACTTGATATTTTTTAAGTTTTATATATTTTTCTTTTACATTATCAATTAAAACTTTTCTAGAATTTTTATATTTTAAAATATAACAAATATCTTTTTTTAAACCAAGGTTTATTTTGTTTATTAAATACAATTAATTTATTATTAAATATAAAATTATTGTTAATTAAATTAATTATTGTTTTTATTATTTATGTAGATAAATTTTATATTACAAATTTTGTTTTAATCTTAAATATACAATACTTTTAATATTTTCATTATTTATTAGATTTCCATCACTATCTTGAATAGATATTACAATATTTTGAATTTTATTTATATTTTTTAAAGGAATATAATCAATTTCATTTGGTTTTTCACTAATTTTTTATCCATATTCAACATTTGGATAAAATGAATATAGAATTTCTGATTCTTTATGTAAATGTGAAAGATCTTTATGATTTTCAAAACTAGGATCAACTAAATTACAATGAATTTCAAAAACATCAAAAGGTCTAATTTTTGGTAGTTTTATTCCTTTTGTTAATACATTTGGTTCAATCATTTTATCATCTAATCCTAATAAATCAATTATAATTTTTGTTACTATAATTTTAACAGGAGATTTTATTATAATATATGGTCCATCATTTTTCAACATAAAATCATTTTCATCAAATTTATTAAATTTCTTTTTAAATTCTTTTAAACTATTTATAAAAATATTTTTTATTTCTTCAATTGTATAATTTCCTTTATTTATATCAAAATATTGATCTATAATTTTATCATCTTCATCTTTAATAGAATATCCATAACAGTTTTTATAATCATTTGGTATATTTGATATAAAATTATCTGAATAAAATCCACTTAAACCAATACTATATTTTCCATCTAAATGTATTGGATGTTCTAATCTTAATTCTAGTTTGGATGAATGACCAATTATTTTAAATAATTTCATCTTATTTAAATGGAGAAATTTTTAGAAAAAAAAGATAATATAAAATTAGAATCATATGATAAAAATAATAAAAATGATCAACCTATTAGATTATTAATTATAGGAACAAGTGGATCTGGTAAAACTACATTATTATTAAATTTTATTTATAAAAGATTAATTCCATATTCAAATTTATATATTTTTAGTAAATCATTAGAACAACCATCTTATAAATTATTACAAAAAAGATTTAAAAATATAGAATCAAATATTAATAAACAAATTTCTCATTTTTCATGTGATGATATGATTCCACTAAATGAATGTAAACCAAATTCATTAGTCGTTTTTGATGATTGTATTTTAGAAAAACAAGATAAAATTAAAGAATATTTTATAATGGGTAGACATAAAAATATATCATGTATTTATTTATCACAATGTTATTCAAAAGTTGATATGCAATTAATTAGAAATAATTTAAATATGTTATGCATCTTTAAACAAAATGAACATTATATGAAAAAAATATATAATAATTTTGTTGGATCTGATATGAAATTTGATAAATTTAAAACTATTTGTAATGATTGTTGGAAAGAAGACTATGGATTTTTAACTATTAATTTATTGAAAAAATCAAATGATGGAAAATATATGAAAAATTTTTCTGATATTAAATAATGATAATGGCTTGTTGTATGTTTGATTCAATAATTGATAGAATATTTATTTTATTAGTATTATTTATTTCATTAGTATTTATATATTTAATGAAAATTACAGAAATAAAGTAAAATGAATTGTGTTTAACATGATTTGTGTTTTGTGTTAACATGATTTGTTTTTATGTTAACATAATTTGTGTTTGTGTTAACATGATTTGTGTTTTGTGTTAATATGATTTGTGTTTATGTTAACATGATTTGTGTTGAACATAAATTTTTCTTTGTAATAAATGGATAAAATATCTGTTAATAAAGCTAAAAAATTAGATGATATTGAGAAAAAATTAATAAAAGAATTTAAAAATCAAATTAAAATTGAAGATAATTATGAAAAAATTAAACAAAAAGCGTATGAACCTATAACATCAGCAATTGGTAAAGTTGAAAATAAAATTGGTGAAGTCTTAAATGAAAATAAAAACCTAATGGAATTGGTACCTGTTGTTAATAATTTTGCTAATATATCAATACCAGAAACTGAAGAAATTAATTTACCTTCAAGTACTCCATTTAGACCAATCAGACAGCCAATAATTCAAGAAGAATCGACATTTATTGACCCAAATTTAATTTCACCTCAAACATTAGATAAAATTATTGGTCCATTAGCACAAAAATATTTACCAAGAACAAAAGATGATAAATTTGGTTTATATTGGAATAAACATAAAAAATCATTTATGATTGGTGATAAAATAACTGTAATTGATAATGATGATTTAATAATTGATGATAAAAAATATAATGGAACACATGGATTATGGAGATTGTTAACTTATGAAAAGAAACCAGATAATAATTTATATACACAAGATGATTTAAATAATTATTCAAAGATTTTATGGGAAACTAATTCAATTTATAAAAATAATGATCCAAATAGTAAGAAACCAAAATCTAGTAAAGGTGATAAATATATTAATTTAATTAAACATATTTGGGAATTAAAAGGTGAAATTGAAGGTTCAGGAATCAGACAATATACAGAAAATAAAATTGAATATAGATTTATAGATGATTTAAATAAATTAGATAATATTATTAATTATATATATGCACAAGAAAAAGCTGGTAATAATAATTTTTTAAATGAAAAGAGAGCAATTAAAGACTTTATATCAAATAAATTAGATGAATTAATTGAAAAACCTGAAGGAATTAAGTATTTAAAAAGAATTTTGGCAAATATTTCATCACCATTATTAAAAGATGGATCAGGTATTTTAAATGATGTTATAAATAATTTACCTTTTGAATTACATGTACCTGGTTATCAATATCTAGGGCCTGGAACTAAATTAAATAAAAGAATAAAAAGAAGTGATCCTGGAATAAATGATTTAGATAAAGCTGCTAAAGAACATGATTTATTTTATAGAGATCATAAAGATACAAAATCTAGAAATGAAATAGCTGATAAAATTTTACAAGATAAAGCATGGGATATAGTAACATCAAATGATCATGGAATTGGTGAAAGATTAATTGCATTACCAACATCAGGTGCTATGTGGATGAAAAGAAAATTTGGTATGGGTTTAGAAGTAGGATTAAAATTTTAATAAAATTTTTTTATTAATTATATTAATCTATATTATAAAAAACTATAAATTTTTTTCTTAATAAATGGAAAAAACAAATATAAACTTGACAGATAATCAAAAATCAAAAATAAAATTAGCATTTAAAAATAAAAGATCAGTTATAATTCAATTTAATATTGATCAATTTAATGAAAATGGAAAAGATATTATATTATTATCTAAAAGACAAATTAATAAACTAAATAAACATAAAAAATTAAATAAAGGATTGAGATTTGAATTTTCATATAATCAATTAAAAGAAATAAAAAATGGTGGATTACTAAAAGAAATTTTAGATTTTGCTGATAATATACCTATAGTTAAAAATTATACACCAAATGTTAGAAAGGGAGCAAAAGTAGTAAAAGAATCTATAATTCCTAAATTTAGAAATTTTGTTGATTGGTTAGATCATGAATTAAAAAATGTAGAAGGATCTGGTTTAGATAAAAAAACATTAAAATATATGAAACAAAATTATAAAAAAATTTTGAACCACTAACATTAGGTGAATTAGAAAAATTGTGTAAAAATATAAAATATTTTAGAGGTGTATTTATGAGAGATATATTACCTAATAAAGTTAATAAATTTGAATGTGGAATTATAAATTTAGATTCATTTGATGGAAATGGAACTCATTGGGTTTGTTATTATAAAAAAGATAAAATTAAATATTATTTTGATTCATATGGAAATATAATTAATAAACCACCAATAGAATTAGTTAAATATTTAGGAAAAGATAATATATTTTATAATGATAATCAAATTCAAAATTATAATGATCCACCAATTTGTGGTCATTTATGTATTTTTATATTAAATGAAATAAATAAAAATAAAAAATTTGATAACATAATAAATAAATTAATCCTTAATAAATATGGATTCACAAAATATATTTGATCTGTTTGGTAGACAGAAAAAACATCCAATTAATATTAAAGAAGATTATATAAATTCTAAATTAAATATATTTTTTAATAATTTTAGTAAAAGTTTTAAAAGTCATGTAAAAAAGACTGAAAATTTAGTAAATGCTATTGGTTTATCAAAAAATTATATAAATATTAATGGTAAAAGAATTGTTAATGTAAAACCAAGTATAAATAAATATGATGTTATAGTTAAATCAGAATTAGATGAAGTTTTAGATTCAATTATTGAAATTGGTAGTGATTATTCAGAAACTAAAAAAGATTTAAATAAAATTTTAGAATTTTTAATTAATATTGGAAAACATGTTGAAAATTTAGAAGAAAAATTAGAAAAAGAACTAAAATTTCTATTTGATGGAGTCAATAAATCCATAAAAGAATTAAATGCTGAAATAATACTAATTAAAGATGATATAGATAAATTACAATAATTATTTTATATAAATGGAGTTGATTTATTGTCTTAAATGTAAACAAAAAACTAATTCTAAAGATATTCAGATAATAAAATTGAAAAATATAAATGTAATTAAATCAAAATGTTGTATTTGTAATTCAAAGAAAAGTTGTTTTACAAAATTTTCTCCCTAATAAATGGCTCTATACAGTTCATTTGATTTATTCATTATCAGAAACCAAAATCAATTAAACAAAGATGATTGGGATGATATTTCTGAAAAATATGAGTTGAGTTGATTAATATGATGAGATTGTTTCAAAATAAATTAAATTGGCATAAAATTGCTCAACATCAAAATTTAACTATAGATTTTATTACTGAATTCATAAATTATCAATTAAAAGATTATATTGATTTGATTTGTAAATATCAAGATTTAACTGAATATTTCATTCATGATTATGCATTTACATTAAATTGGGAATTAATTTTAGAACATCAAAAAATATCAGCAAAATTTATACTTGATCATGCTACTGAAATTGAATATTTTAAAAGTAAAAATGAAATTGATACATAAAAATTATAAAATTTGACATCATAAAATTATAAAAATTTTACTTGTTTTAAAAAAGCTTTTGATTTAAAAAATTTATCCTTAATAAATGGCTGATTACAAAAAATATGTAAATGATATTGAAAGAGCTGAATACAAAAATTTCTATCCATTATCTAAATTACATTTAAATGAACCTAATAAAAAAACTGAATTTAATATAGATTTTGGAGATGGATTTTGTACTTCTAAATTTCAATTTTATATATCTGGTAAATTGACTAAATCTGATGGAAATGCATATGATAATGGTGCTAATATAAAATTAATTGATAATTTTGTTCCATTTTTATTTTCAAAAATTGAAGTTAGAAAACATAATAAATTGATTGATGAAATTGAATATCCTGGTCTATTAAGTACAATTAAAGGTACTATAACTTATTCAAAATCAGAAATAAATCAGATAAATAATGGTTTTGAATCAAATTTTAAAAATAAATTTGAAGCAATTGGTAATTTATCTCATTTTGGATTAGGATTTTTTGAAAATGTAAATATTCCAATATACAAAGGAGGTTTTAATATAACATTTATTAGATCAGAAGATAATGATGCAATTTTTAGATGGAAAACTAAAAAGGCTGATGGATCTTATGATAATGCTACATTACCAACTGAAGGTAAAATAACAATTGATGAATTTTTTATTAGAGTTCCTATAATTGAATACAAAACAACAAGTAAAATTCAATTAATTAATGAACTAAGCAAATTTGAAAAAGTAAATTTTTATTTTAATCATTGGCAATGCATTGAACAAAAAAATATTACAGGAAAGAATTTGAGTTTTGATATAACAAATATCTATAGAAATATTTATAATCCAAAATTTATTATAATTGGATTTCAAAAATCAAGAACAAACGATCAGTTATTTGATACTTCTAAATTTGATAGTATGTATGTAAAAAATATAAGAGTAAAACTAAATGGTCATTATTACCCTGATGAATTGGAAAATTTTGATATAAACAATGAAAAATTTAGAATTATGTATGAAATGTATCAAGATTACAAAAAAGTTTATTATATTAGTAGTAAAATGTATTATAGTCCAACAGAATTTCTAGATAATAGACCAATTTATGTAATTGATACTACAAAAAATCCAACAAATATTTCAAGTTCAAAAAATGATATTATTATTAATGCAGATTTTGATTATGATATAGTAGCTACTAGTAAAACAAATTGTTATATTATTATTGTATCTGAAAAATTACTTGAATATAATATAATCAAAAATGATATTACTGAAATTAATTAGAATGAATTATTACTATTTTAGTCAAATTTATTGAAAAAATACTACTAAAATTTTAAATTACCTTATGAAAAGTCGACTATTAATTTTATTTAAAAAATACTTATAAAATATGATAATTTTACTTGTTTTTAAAAAAATTTTATTTTGTAGAAAATTTAGGCATATTTGTTAAAAATTTCATTAAAATTGCATATTTTTTAAGACAATTTGACAAAAGCTGAAAATTGGCCAAAAAATGGCAAAAATATTGCATAATTGTATTAAAAAACTGTGAAATTTGTTTGATTTTTGATTGTCTCCAAAAGTGTCCTAGAAGTAACATGATACTATCTACTTATATATATATATATATATATATATATATATATATATATATATATATATATATATATATATATACCTGTATATATATCTGTGAGCAGCAGGGTCAAGTGCACTCTCGTTCATCGGACTCGGCGACATCGGAACTCCGCTTCATCGGAACAGAAAATCTGGACATTACTAATTTTTTTTTTCTTATGATATAAATAATTTTTCCGTTTTAGCGCCTTCAATTTCCATTCATTCTATCCGCACAACAGTGAAGTATCACATTTTGCATCAAAGGTCATCAGGCGTTTTCCATAATCTGTACCCATCGATGTGATTTACGAGGCTGTGGAGTACTCGCACAAAAATAGAAAGAGGAAGGGGGCAGGAAGTGAACAATACATCCGCTTTGACCGCTTCCCAAACTGTCATTCAGTCTGTCTTGCGTCGCGACTGCACCTGTGTTACGTGGAAGTCAGTTGACTGCTGGAATATGAGAATAAAGAGTTTGGATCTTCATTTCCTGTTTTTATTCCTATAGGTTCATTGTTACCATGTTCAAAGTTTGAGTGCCTTATTTTCATAAAATCTCTTGTGTCATCTTAAAAACAAGAGTGAATACAATCACGATAGGTTACCGTACGGGCGGAAATGATGACTCACGACGGACTCCGCTTCATCGGAATTTTTTGACATCCGAACCAGCCGTCCGCCACATTAGTTCCGATGAACGAGAGGGTACTGTATAATAATACAATAAATAAATACAAAGGCCTATTTATGTATATATATATATATATATATATATATATATATATATATATATATATATATATATATATGTATATAGGCTATGTATATAATATGTGTGTCCCTAGACATAATAACTCTCGTAAAAATGGTCCGATCGACACCAAATTTGGTACAGATGTATGTGTAGTCCTATGTTTATTTGGATGAGTTCGTTAACCAGACATATCGACCCACCGGAAAGGGTAGTTTTGGGGGTTTTGTACCCAAAAATGGGTTTTTTGCATTTTTCATATGTAATTTTTTAAAATTTTACATTTTTATTTGGATCATTGGATTTAGCCCAAAAAAACACACAATTTATTATTTTGAAGCTTTGCTCTATCTCCATTGGTTGCCGAGATATTAAAAGGTCTAAAGACAGTACATTGTATTTTGAGGCTCCAATGTTAATCTTATGGAGAATAAGGATGTGTTAATATTTCACTTATTAACCAATATTTTTGGATGAAATTTGGTATTCAGCTTTATTTGGTTGAGATTCATTCATTTATGGTAAAAAATCTTGTTTTTTGTGCTTATCATGGCGGCAAACCTGCATAATCTTTTCCCATGTTAATCATATGGAGAATAGGCAAACTCCTTTTTTTAGCAATGGGCAGATATTGATGAAACTTTGTATTTGGCTCCATATGGTCGAAATAAATTTTTTTAATGCTAAAACCTACTCTTAGTATTCCCCATGGCAGCATACCTGCATACTCTTTCCCTATATTTATCTTAAGGAGAATAGACTTTATTTCCCTATTTATGAATAGGCCTACTGTACTAGAGATCGCCTCTTGCTCGAAATTCGACCAACATTTCAGTTAATCTGGGCCCAAGAAGTTTAAAAACATTTTATAACTGAATAATCTGTTCTTACTGTTTTTCTAGCAGTTGTTTTTACAACAGCTGTCTAATGAGTCAATCAAATATCCTTCCTCCATAAGATTAACATTATCCATAAGATAAACTATGAGAGCCTGTGGGGCGTAGCCCTGGAGTCCAATGTGAATTAGAATGGGATTCTGCTCATCTACATGACTATACCTTTCTAACGGTATGCGCAGATTTCTCCTACGTTGTGCACAAGCTAAGAAAAAAGGAGGAAAAGAAACATGCTTGCCTATTAATATATAGATGTGATGATATTTGGTTTACAGGTTTAAAACTTATCTGGTCAAAATTAATATTACTAATTTGGAAATTCGCTGAGTAAACTTACGCAGGTCTGCTGCGACGTGGGTATTATATTACACTACTAACAATTTTATGCCTAATTTTTGAAAGCTTAAAACTGTGTCTTAACATATTTCACAAATCAAATTCCTTTTTTCCTGACTAGCCTATTCTGGAAATTCCAAACCAAAAAACTAGCTTCACCAACTTTATTTTTGTGAGCTTCCCTAAAACATTTTTCTAAACTTTGTAAAATAGCCTACTGAAAATCTTTCGTACAATTGTAATAGAACATGAGTTTTTCCTAGTTGAATTTCCCAATTTTTACACTGCTGCTATTCCCGACTCCCGATTTCTTCAACCAGTACTTAGACACATTGCTCAAGTTATTATTAAACTTACCATTAAGTTATTGAAACTTTCCAGTTTTTGGCAGTGTTGAGAACCTGGTAAAGAAACTGTTTTCAGTAATGAGTGGGCTCCGTAGATTTTACGAAAGAAGGGGATATAAAATATTGAACTATTTTAACCTTCCAAAAGATGCAAAATTATAAAGCAACCCATTTTGAAATAAATTATGTCATTATTATAAATTATAAGCATTATCTGGTAACTTATTATTAATTAAAATAAAAGGTAAGGTACCTACTGTAACAGGTTTAGAAATGACAAAAAATTTTACCAACATGTATCCTATTCTTCCAAAAAAGAATAATGAATGATTAACTTACTAGTATGTCAATATATCACGAATAATTAGTGAGGCATCTAAAAATCAATGACAAACTTCAAGGAAGATTGAAATAATAATGAATTTCAGTTCACTTCCAGCTGAAAGTGATCAATACTTACAGTAAATATTGAAGTTTAGTTTCAAGACAATTCGTAAAGCACACAATTGAAATGAGTGATCTAAATTGCGATGAAGAATTCCAGAGGAGTATTCAACATACACTTTTTGACATTTTGCCCAACCTCGGCATGTTGGAATGTCAAGAATGAAAAGAATGGAACCAGTAGGATGAGAGCCATCTGGATCAAAGAATGTGAAACTTGTCTGCTAACAGACAACAGAAAAAAAGGAAGCGAAGAGTGCAAAGCTTTCAAATGTAGCCGCTAAAAAAATGCAGCAGCACTGATCAAACTTCGTTTCGTTTCACTTCACTCCACTCGAATTACGATTTTCATGGATAGTTTACTTGGAGAGGATGTAAAGCAAATTATATCATTGACTATTGATACTATACGTAGTATGGTAGTATCGATAGTAAATGGTTATATTCTATGATCATTTATTATAGTCAATGCTACAACCTAGTATTTGTATCGAATGACAGACATCGACTTCATTTAGTTTTTTTTTCTTATTTCTACGCCAGTGGCATTTTGTTATGAGAGTTGGAAATGCTTAAACGCTTTAAAGAGAAAGCGGTCCAAACCCATCAAAGTCCATGATTTCATGATGGACCCAGATATTTTATATGAAAGGAAAAGTTTCAAAATAGGAATTTTAAATATGAAAATTCAAAATAGGGAAGTTGAATTCGTGTTTTTAGTTTGTTTTCTCTACTTGCCGAAACTTTGGTCGTATAAAGGGACTTAACTAGGGATTTTAGTGCCCGGGACAAGAAAAATCGATCGGGGAGCTCATCTTCGAAGATGATGGTTGCTCTTCTCGAGGATGCTCATCTCATAGCTGTAATAGAGCACTGGGTGGTCACCTAGTTTGCCTATGAGCCAACCCTGCTGCATCCTAAAGATCGGCGCCCGGGGAACAAGCCCCATCCAGGCTCCCCTCCTCTTAATTAATTCACTGATGACAGACCCTAAGGGATTAACTATTTATCTAAAAGCATTCCTTCCCACATAGCACAGAATATTTATTTTACGTCAAATAAACGTTCAAAATGTCAAACTATGTCAAATAAAAAGTTTGATATTTATTTGACGTTTATTTGATATTCAAAATATCAAAGTCAAATAACGTATAATTTTTGATGTTTATTTTACGTTCAAAATGTCAAAGTTAAATAACGTAAAATTTTTTATATTTAATTTACGTTAAAAATGGCAAAGTCAAATAACGTAAAATTTTTGATATTTATTTTATGTTCATAATGTCAAAGTCAAATAACATAAAAATTTTGATATTAATTGAACATTTACTTGTAAACCAAACTTTCATCTTCCAAAACCATCTTAATTAATAAGTTACTGATGAGTAACTTATAATATTATTTATATTTAAAATGAAATGAAAAAAGTGTAAAAAAAACACTTTAATATCTACACGGGAACTGCGGAAAATATAAAAATTACCTCATATATTATAGATTTTTTATTTAGGTCTAATTATATAATTTTTTCCACAGCATTAAAATTTTTACATCGATAACACTATAATTTTTAGTATTTAATACTGGTGATAAAAGAATCGGGTTTTATGCAAAATAATCAATATAATTTTTTATTATTTAAATCCTCTAATTAATAATAGATTGATTAAATTCAAACAATAAGCTTTATTACCCTGTATCAGATTCAAATTTGCAAAAAACAAGTCCCACTAGCTCCCCAATGTCCCCAAAGTCAGTTTATTTTTGTGTTCGCTGAACAATTTCCCAGTTAAATTAAATCAATAAACTCTACTAAACCAATTATTCTTTGAAGAATTTCGCTTCTCATATAAATTAATTAATTAATTGTAAAATAACGTTCAAAATATAAATAACAAATCATATTCTGTGGGAGTCTGTTTGTTTTTAAAAAGCAGGATGGAATGTACTACACATCTCAAGTAGGGGAAGTTTATGTTGAAGTTACTAAACATATAATTTATTTTTGGAAATTAAGAAAATAAAACAGCATTTTAAATACATATGTAGCTTTTTACTTAGAAATGACGGATTACTTAAAGTATTGTCGAATAATTACTTTAATTAATGTTACTGTAAGTCTCTTATTTGGACTTGGACCCATTTCTTCCCCGGCTTGGCGGTCGAGGCTAACCTCTCTTTCTGTTGTGTTGTCTGTTGTCGGTTTATAAAGCTTTCTGATCGCCAATAATGTGAGTTTATTAGTTCCTACATTCAAATTTATAAGAAGTGAAGTGAAGAAGATAGATAAATTCTACATCACTTTACACCATACCGGTAAGTACGTCATGAAAAACTTGTAGAATAAGGAATCCCTATTATTGAGGTTAAACTCTTTGGGTTGCTAAAAGTTGTCACACGAAACACAACAAACTAATGTAGGTGAGAATGATGAAATCCATTCTTTTAATGATATAAGTTCACACTTCCTAATAAGTCTTGAAGGTTAAGATCTTAAAACTTCCATGTTTAGTTTTAGGCCTACTTTGTAAGTTAGCCATCTAGGCTACTAGGAATTCAGCCTTCTCTCTACCCTCAGCAACTATCATGTTAGTCATGACTTTGCCTAACAACTTATGCAATGAATGAATATAGGCCTAACTATGTTTAGCCCTATATTCATGTCACTAGGCAATGTATAACCCAATGGCGTATATCCAGTAAAGGTCAATTCTTATGTTATAAAGTTGTGTAGGCCTAGGCCTAAAGCCGCGTTTACACTGGAGCTGCAGACACTTAGTCTGCAACTTTTTGTATGCTGCAATTTGTTGCTGACTGTTTTCCACCAAGAGTGGAAAACAAAAATTTGGTTGCAGACACGTCAAATACATCCGAAATATGTCTGCAACAATACAAGTTAGAGCTGTTTTCATTTACACAACAAAAATCGGCAACATTTTGTTGCCAACTACACCTGTTTCCAACTCCAGTGTAAACGCGGCTTAAGCCTGTGAAACTTTTAACCCCCCGAGCGTTCAATGTAGCACCCCTGGAGCGTTACGCTTATTTAAAAGGTTTTGCATAGGCCTACATGGGTCAATCCATTAGAAGTGATCCAGAGCATGTTGCTTGACCATTTTTAAATAAAATGAAACTTTCCAGGTTGTTTCCCTTATATCTCAAGGCTTTGAAACCATATATAAAAAAATTTTATCTTTGTTGGTTTACCTTTGGCGGCCATTTCGGATGGGCCGCGCAAGCCCATTTCTGTGATTGCAAGGGTTTACAAGAATGTTCATAACTAATTAAGTATTTGTCTTAGAAAGATGAAACAAAAACCATTTTGTTTATAATTTTACAATGTAAAAAAAAGGTTCAGTACATTATTTGCATATCTCTATTATTTCTGTAAGAAAATCTTAAGACAAATTCAACAACAAAATCGACTAAATTTCGCTTTTCGTAATTTTTTTTTAGGTATAAGGGTAGTAAAATACAATATGATTTATTTTTTTATTTTAAGATATATGTTGGTAGTTTTACCATAAATAATATGGACTGTGATATGCTAACCCTTTAGTTGTTATAAATTTTCAACAAATGGATTTTTGGAAAAATTTGCGATTTTGGCTTTAAATAACTTTTATGGGGTTGGTGATAGAAATCTGAAATTTACCCAAAATGTACGTCTAATGTATATGTAACAATAAAACAAAAAAAATTCTTGTGTATTTAACTTGGTAAAAAGTTATAACTTCTTAAAAATGTCGAAAAACTGTGTTAAAACGAAGATTTCTGCAGATGTTGTTTGCTGTAGAAGTGGTAGAAAAGATTTGATATTGTACTTTTATATTGTAGTATATCATTTATGAATATATTTTTATAGTCTGTTTCAATAAAAAAATCATCTTAATCATGTATCTTTTTTTAATTGACATTGTGGCGTTAATTGCTTTAAACTTTGAAAAATAGGAACTATTGATCTAACTATTTAAACTCAGTCAAAACTTTTTTCTGCTTTCATTACATTCGAGTTTGATTTTACCCTTGTGGCCAGAAATAAATAGAAGCTAGTCAGTCATTTAAAGGTACAAAAATTTATTTTTACAATTTAAAAAAGCCAAAAGTTTAAACCTATTGATAACTTTAAACATAATAATAAAAATGAAAGTAGGTTCGTACATGATCAAGTACATAAATCATATTTGTACATAGTGGTCTACTTACATTCGTAAGAATTAGGAACTACTTTGATGATACATCTTTAACCAACAGCATTGATATTTCTTCTGATAGTTCTTTAGCAATTGTGTTCGAACGAACAGTTACCGTTGTAAGTTCTAAAGGAGTTAATTTCCTTAAAACATTGCTGATCGGCACCCACACTTTGTCATCTTGAGACTTTCATCATCACTTTCATGACTTATATCCAACACCGTTCCTTACCACCACTCATTGTCGTAGACACAAGCGATTGAGTCATTTCTTTCAATCGAGAGGGGAACACTGCTTGTAACAGGATGAATCAATGCTGTTAGTTAAACATGTATCATCAAAGTAGGGCCTAATTCTTATGAATGTAAGTAGACCACTATGTACAAATATGATTGATGTAATTGATCATGTATGAACCTACTTTCATTTTTATTATAATGTTTAGAGTTATCAAAAGGTTTAAACTTTCGGCTTTTTTAAATTGTAAAAATAAATTCTGTACCTTTAAATGACTGACTAGCCATAACCAGACAGTGCTGGTTCGCGAACTCATGAAAATAGACCCCTGGTCTTACACCTTCATACCAAATTTCATCAAAATCGGAGGTCCCTTTCAAAAGTTATCAGTACCACGGACACATAGATAGATAGATAGATAGATAGATCTATATATATATATATATATATATATATATATATATATATATATATATTACTCCAATGACGATTGTGATTAGGGCTACTGTAATATTAATTGTATTAATTTTCATTTTGAAATTAACTAAGTACCCTTTTTAGTTTTTCAAACATTTTTTATTTGACAACTAGTTTCGTTCCATTAGGTCATAATCATGTCTAACTATAGTTTAACCTCACATTCCAACAAAAATATGTTAAATAAATAAAGTCATATGTTACAGCATATCATTGGTATAGTACAAAAAAGATGTTGGGAAATTTTTTGGTTTCATAATCTGTAGAAATATAAATATAGATATATATAAGAATAAATTATATAAAATTAATTTAAAATTGTGTATAAATTGTAAAAGTTAAATTAAAATCAATAAATAAAAATAAAAAATAAATAAAGGTATCTTATAATAAAAATGAATGTCCATTTATGAACTTCCTATTTGGTTTTTGATCTGAGTTCATATATTTTGTCAAATATTGGGTTATTTTGATTTATATGTCTTGCATTAAGTATGTTATTAGGATCTTTCTTTTCATTTACATAGATGTGGAAATCTTCTTTTACATTTAAGCGGTCTTTCTTTTTCTCTAATTCTAGAATTGTCATATTTTCTTTTATATCTTTGTAACTGTGTCCTGTTTCTATCAAATGTTCAGCAAAATTTGATTTCATTGTGGTTCTGTTACCGGACTTTAGGGCTTGAATATGCTCCTTAAATCTTGTTCTGAAGTTTCTTGTTGTTTGCCCTATGTAATATCCTTCGCAGTCGCTGCATTTAATTTTATATACACCTGCTTTGTTTAGGTCATCTTCAGTATCATGTATTTTGTTACGTATTTTATTACTCATTATGTCATATGCATTGTTTTTAGTCCTGTAACTTACTTTTATGTTAGACTGTTGAAACGTTTTTCTTGTAGCTTTGTTTAGTTTTGTATTGAAAGGAACACAAATATATTCATTTATTTCATCTTCATTTTTATCTTTTTGTTCATTTTTCTTCTTTATTTTCTTCTTTATCATTTTTTCAATTATTCTAGTCTTGTATCCATTTTTTAAAGCTAGGTGTTTAATAGTGTTTTTCTCCTTCATATAATTCTCTTTGGACATGGGAATATTTATTAATCGATGGATCATCGAGTGAAACGTAGCTAATTTATGTTGCCACGGGTGGTGGGAATCAGATGGAATTATTGTTTCCGTAGTTGTGGCTTTTCTATAAATTTCAAAAGCATGTTTATTGTTTACTTTTGAAATTGTCACGTCTAGGAAGTTGATTCTATTTTCTTGAATTTCTTTGGAAAATTGTATCTTATTGGAGAGAGAATTTAAATACTGATGGAAATTGTTGGCTTCTTCTGCAGTTCCATGGAAAAGACACAATATATCATCAACGTAGCGATGCCAGTATTTTATTTGTCGTTTGAAAGGATTAATATCATTTATTACTTTATTAATTTCTAAATCTTTCATATAAATATCAGCTAATAGACCTGAAAGGGGTGATCCCATAGGTAAACCTTCCTGTTGTAGATAGAATGAATCATTGTATTTGAAATAATTTTGGTTCAATGTAACTTTTGTCAGTTTAATTATATCATTCACCTGGGTTTTGGTGATTCCGACTTGATTTTCAAGTTTACGTTTTAATATGGCTAGAGTTTCTACTATAGGAATGTTAGAGTACATGTCATGTACATCAAATGAAACAAAGATGGAACCGTCAGGAATTTCTACATCTTTAATTAGTTCTACTAAATCGTATGTGTTTGAGATACTGGTATAATTTTCCCAATTTATGATATTTTTGATTTTATTATGTAAATACTTGCATAAATTATAGGATGGAGCTTGTCGAAAGTTTACCACAGGTCTTATTGGAATTCCGTCTTTGTGTGTTTTGGGTTGACCTCTAAATGTTGGTGATTTTGAATTATTTGCTTTTATCTTGAATTTTTCATTTTTTGTGATACTCTTGCAATTTGATATTGTCGAGTTCACTGTTTTGCTGAAGTCATCTGTTGGGTCTTTTGTTAATAGTTTAAATTTCCCATTATTAATAAATGTTTCTACTTTTGACGCGTATTCATTTTCTTTGATAATCACCACCGCATTGCTCTTGTCGGCTTTTGTCAACATGGATTTATTTTCTTTCAACTTCATCGTTATAGTATCAACACACTTCATATCTTCTGACGCTTTCTTGATTATATTTGTTTTAATTCTTTGGTTTTTATTTTTATCTAGTTCATGTATGAACTTGTGTCTTATAGGATCTTGTGAATGGATATCTCTTTTCTTAATGGACATTTCCATATTGAGTAAATCTTCTTCGAAACAGTTTTTCTTGTGGTCTAAATTTATATTATATTTAATAGATTTACCAAGAAATGTAAATCTATTAATATGTCTATAGAAAATAGAATCAACTTCCTAGACGTGACAATTTCAAAAGTAAACAATAAACATGCTTTTGAAATTTATAGAAAAGCCACAACTACGGAAACAATAATTCCATCTGATTCCCACCACCCGTGGCAACATAAATTAGCTACGTTTCACTCGATGATCCATCGATTAATAAATATTCCCATGTCCAAAGAGAATTATATGAAGGAGAAAAACACTATTAAACACCTAGCTTTAAAAAATGGATACAAGACTAGAATAATTGAAAAAATGATAAAGAAGAAAATAAAGAAGAAAAATGAACAAAAAGATAAAAATGAAGATGAAATAAATGAATATATTTGTGTTCCTTTCAATACAAAACTAAACAAAGCTACAAGAAAAACGTTTCAACAGTCTAACATAAAAGTAAGTTACAGGACTAAAAACAATGCATATGACATAATGAGTAATAAAATACGTAACAAAATACATGATACTGAAGATGACCTAAACAAAGCAGGTGTATATAAAATTAAATGCAGCGACTGCGAAGGATATTACATAGGGCAAACAACAAGAAACTTCAGAACAAGATTTAAGGAGCATATTCAAGCCCTAAAGTCCGGTAACAGAACCACAATGAAATCAAATTTTGCTGAACATTTGATAGAAACAGGACACAGTTACAAAGATATAAAAGAAAATATGACAATTCTAGAATTAGAGAAAAAGAAAGACCGCTTAAATGTAAAAGAAGATTTCCACATCTATGTAAATGAAAAGAAAGATCCTAATAACATACTTAATGCAAGACATACAAATCAAAATAACCCAATATTTGACAAAATATATGAACTCAGATCAAAAACCAAATAGGAAGTTCATAAATGGACATTCATTTTTATTATAAGATACCTTTATTTATTTTTTATTTTTATTTATTGATTTTAATTTAACTTTTACAATTTATACACAATTTTAAATTAATTTTATATAATTTATTCTTATATATATCTATATTTATATTTCTACAGATTATGAAACCAAAAAATTTCCCAACATCTTTTTTGTACTATACCAATGATATGCTGTAACATATGACTTTATTTATTTAACATATTTTTGTTGGAATGTGAGGTTAAACTATAGTTAGACATGATTATGACCTAATGGAACGAAACTAGTTGTCAAATAAAAAATGTTTGAAAAACTAAAAAGGGTACTTAGTTAATTTCAAAATGAAAATTAATACAATTAATATTACAGTAGCCCTAATCACAATCGTCATTGGAGTAATTAACATGGCTAACAACCACAAAGTGATTAATGAGTATAAATACCTCACATTGAAAATGTCAAAAATAAGAGAAGATATTAAGTTTAATAAAATATGCATTACGAAAGATATAACGCCAAACTATGTACAAATACACACTAAATGCAAGACTCAAGCAGCACAACGTACTATTGAAACTGCAAAAAAGATTTGGGTGAAAGAGGAAATTAACTTTTTATATTCCAAATTAAATATCATCAATGAACGCATGAGAATTACATTAGATGAAATGAAAAAGACTTATCACTATGAAACTATAGATGAGATTCTTGAAAATATAACAAAGTGGATCAAACCAATCGTAGATAAGAAAATAAACACACAAAAAAAGAAAATCAACAACCTGATAAAATCCCAAAGAAGATGTTATTTAGAAAGTAATGATAAAATAGAACATCAATTTCATCCAGGTGTACAAAACCTTACGAATATAGAATTTACTAAAGAAGAAATTACATTTCTTGGTAAATCTATTAAATATAATATAAATTTAGACCACAAGAAAAACTGTTTCGAAGAAGATTTACTCAATATGGAAATGTCCATTAAGAAAAGAGATATCCATTCACAAGATCCTATAAGACACAAGTTCATACATGAACTAGATAAAAATAAAAACCAAAGAATTAAAACAAATATAATCAAGAAAGCGTCAGAAGATATGAAGTGTGTTGATACTATAACGATGAAGTTGAAAGAAAATAAATCCATGTTGACAAAAGCCGACAAGAGCAATGCGGTGGTGATTATCAAAGAAAATGAATACGCGTCAAAAGTAGAAACATTTATTAATAATGGGAAATTTAAACTATTAACAAAAGACCCAACAGATGACTTCAGCAAAACAGTGAACTCGACAATATCAAATTGCAAGAGTATCACAAAAAATGAAAAATTCAAGATAAAAGCAAATAATTCAAAATCACCAACATTTAGAGGTCAACCCAAAACACACAAAGACGGAATTCCAATAAGACCTGTGGTAAACTTTCGACAAGCTCCATCCTATAATTTATGCAAGTATTTACATAATAAAATCAAAAATATCATAAATTGGGAAAATTATACCAGTATCTCAAACACATACGATTTAGTAGAACTAATTAAAGATGTAGAAATTCCTGACGGTTCCATCTTTGTTTCATTTGATGTACATGACATGTACTCTAACATTCCTATAGTAGAAACTCTAGCCATATTAAAACGTAAACTTGAAAATCAAGTCGGAATCACCAAAACCCAGGTGAATGATATAATTAAACTGACAAAAGTTACATTGAACCAAAATTATTTCAAATACAATGATTCATTCTATCTACAACAGGAAGGTTTACCTATGGGATCACCCCTTTCAGGTCTATTAGCTGATATTTATATGAAAGATTTAGAAATTAATAAAGTAATAAATGATATTAATCCTTTCAAACGACAAATAAAATACTGGCATCGCTACGTTGATGATATATTGTGTCTTTTCCATGGAACTGCAGAAGAAGCCAACAATTTCCATCAGTATTTAAATTCTCTCTCCAATAAGATACAATTTTCCAAAGAAATTCAAGAAAATAGAATCAACTTCCTAGACGTGACAATTTCAAAAGTAAACAATAAACATGCTTTTGAAATTTATAGAAAAGCCACAACTACGGAAACAATAATTCCATCTGATTCCCACCACCCGTGGCAACATAAATTAGCTACGTTTCACTCGATGATCCATCGATTAATAAATATTCCCATGTCCAAAGAGAATTATATGAAGGAGAAAAACACTATTAAACACCTAGCTTTAAAAAATGGATACAAGACTAGAATAATTGAAAAAATGATAAAGAAGAAAATAAAGAAGAAAAATGAACAAAAAGATAAAAATGAAGATGAAATAAATGAATATATTTGTGTTCCTTTCAATACAAAACTAAACAAAGCTACAAGAAAAACGTTTCAACAGTCTAACATAAAAGTAAGTTACAGGACTAAAAACAATGCATATGACATAATGAGTAATAAAATACGTAACAAAATACATGATACTGAAGATGACCTAAACAAAGCAGGTGTATATAAAATTAAATGCAGCGACTGCGAAGGATATTACATAGGGCAAACAACAAGAAACTTCAGAACAAGATTTAAGGAGCATATTCAAGCCCTAAAGTCCGGTAACAGAACCACAATGAAATCAAATTTTGCTGAACATTTGATAGAAACAGGACACAGTTACAAAGATATAAAAGAAAATATGACAATTCTAGAATTAGAGAAAAAGAAAGACCGCTTAAATGTAAAAGAAGATTTCCACATCTATGTAAATGAAAAGAAAGATCCTAATAACATACTTAATGCAAGACATATAAATCAAAATAACCCAATATTTGACAAAATATATGAACTCAGATCAAAAACCAAATAGGAAGTTCATAAATGGACATTCATTTTTATTATAAGATACCTTTATTTATTTTTTATTTTTATTTATTGATTTTAATTTAACTTTTACAATTTATACACAATTTTAAATTAATTTTATATAATTTATTCTTATATATATCTATATTTATATTTCTACAGATTATGAAACCAAAAAATTTCCCAACATCTTTTTTGTACTATACCAATGATATGCTGTAACATATGACTTTATTTATTTAACATATTTTTGTTGGAATGTGAGGTTAAACTATAGTTAGACATGATTATGACCTAATGGAACGAAACTAGTTGTCAAATAAAAAATGTTTGAAAAACTAAAAAGGGTACTTAGTTAATTTCAAAATGAAAATTAATACAATTAATATTACAGTAGCCCTAATCACAATCGTCATTGGAGTAATTAACATGGCTAACAACCACAAAGTGATTAATGAGTATAAATACCTCACATTGAAAATGTCAAAAATAAGAGAAGATATTAAGTTTAATAAAATATGCATTACGAAAGATATAACGCCAAACTATGTACAAATACACACTAAATGCAAGACTCAAGCAGCACAACGTACTATTGAAACTGCAAAAAAGATTTGGGTGAAAGAGGAAATTAACTTTTTATATTCCAAATTAAATATCATCAATGAACGCATGAGAATTACATTAGATGAAATGAAAAAGACTTATCACTATGAAACTATAGATGAGATTCTTGAAAATATAACAAAGTGGATCAAACCAATCGTAGATAAGAAAATAAACACACAAAAAAAGAAAATCAACAACCTGATAAAATCCCAAAGAAGATGTTATTTAGAAAGTAATGATAAAATAGAACATCAATTTCATCCAGGTGTACAAAACCTTACGAATATAGAATTTACTAAAGAAGAAATTACATTTCTTGGTAAATCTATTAAATATAATATAAATTTAGACCACAAGAAAAACTGTTTCGAAGAAGATTTACTCAATATGGAAATGTCCATTAAGAAAAGAGATATCCATTCACAAGATCCTATAAGACACAAGTTCATACATGAACTAGATAAAAATAAAAACCAAAGAATTAAAACAAATATAATCAAGAAAGCGTCAGAAGATATGAAGTGTGTTGATACTATAACGATGAAGTTGAAAGAAAATAAATCCATGTTGACAAAAGCCGACAAGAGCAATGCGGTGGTGATTATCAAAGAAAATGAATACGCGTCAAAAGTAGAAACATTTATTAATAATGGGAAATTTAAACTATTAACAAAAGACCCAACAGATGACTTCAGCAAAACAGTGAACTCGACAATATCAAATTGCAAGAGTATCACAAAAAATGAAAAATTCAAGATAAAAGCAAATAATTCAAAATCACCAACATTTAGAGGTCAACCCAAAACACACAAAGACGGAATTCCAATAAGACCTGTGGTAAACTTTCGACAAGCTCCATCCTATAATTTATGCAAGTATTTACATAATAAAATCAAAAATATCATAAATTGGGAAAATTATACCAGTATCTCAAACACATACGATTTAGTAGAACTAATTAAAGATGTAGAAATTCCTGACGGTTCCATCTTTGTTTCATTTGATGTACATGACATGTACTCTAACATTCCTATAGTAGAAACTCTAGCCATATTAAAACGTAAACTTGAAAATCAAGTCGGAATCACCAAAACCCAGGTGAATGATATAATTAAACTGACAAAAGTTACATTGAACCAAAATTATTTCAAATACAATGATTCATTCTATCTACAACAGGAAGGTTTACCTATGGGATCACCCCTTTCAGGTCTATTAGCTGATATTTATATGAAAGATTTAGAAATTAATAAAGTAATAAATGATATTAATCCTTTCAAACGACAAATAAAATACTGGCATCGCTACGTTGATGATATATTGTGTCTTTTCCATGGAACTGCAGAAGAAGCCAACAATTTCCATCAGTATTTAAATTCTCTCTCCAATAAGATACAATTTTCCAAAGAAATTCAAGAAAATAGAATCAACTTCCTAGACGTGACAATTTCAAAAGTAAACAATAAACATGCTTTTGAAATTTATAGAAAAGCCACAACTACGGAAACAATAATTCCATCTGATTCCCACCACCCGTGGCAACATAAATTAGCTACGTTTCACTCGATGATCCATCGATTAATAAATATTCCCATGTCCAAAGAGAATTATATGAAGGAGAAAAACACTATTAAACACCTAGCTTTAAAAAATGGATACAAGACTAGAATAATTGAAAAAATGATAAAGAAGAAAATAAAGAAGAAAAATGAACAAAAAGATAAAAATGAAGATGAAATAAATGAATATATTTGTGTTCCTTTCAATACAAAACTAAACAAAGCTACAAGAAAAACGTTTCAACAGTCTAACATAAAAGTAAGTTACAGGACTAAAAACAATGCATATGACATAATGAGTAATAAAATACGTAACAAAATACATGATACTGAAGATGACCTAAACAAAGCAGGTGTATATAAAATTAAATGCAGCGACTGCGAAGGATATTACATAGGGCAAACAACAAGAAACTTCAGAACAAGATTTAAGGAGCATATTCAAGCCCTAAAGTCCGGTAACAGAACCACAATGAAATCAAATTTTGCTGAACATTTGATAGAAACAGGACACAGTTACAAAGATATAAAAGAAAATATGACAATTCTAGAATTAGAGAAAAAGAAAGACCGCTTAAATGTAAAAGAAGATTTCCACATCTATGTAAATGAAAAGAAAGATCCTAATAACATACTTAATGCAAGACATATAAATCAAAATAACCCAATATTTGACAAAATATATGAACTCAGATCAAAAACCAAATAGGAAGTTCATAAATGGACATTCATTTTTATTATAAGATACCTTTATTTATTTTTTATTTTTATTTATTGATTTTAATTTAACTTTTACAATTTATACACAATTTTAAATTAATTTTATATAATTTATTCTTATATATATCTATATTTATATTTCTACAGATTATGAAACCAAAAAATTTCCCAACATCTTTTTTGTACTATACCAATGATATGCTGTAACATATGACTTTATTTATTTAACATATTTTTGTTGGAATGTGAGGTTAAACTATAGTTAGACATGATTATGACCTAATGGAACGAAACTAGTTGTCAAATAAAAAATGTTTGAAAAACTAAAAAGGGTACTTAGTTAATTTCAAAATGAAAATTAATACAATTAATATTACAGTAGCCCTAATCACAATCGTCATTGGAGTAATTAACATGGCTAACAACCACAAAGTGATTAATGAGTATAAATACCTCACATTGAAAATGTCAAAAATAAGAGAAGATATTAAGTTTAATAAAATATGCATTACGAAAGATATAACGCCAAACTATGTACAAATACACACTAAATGCAAGACTCAAGCAGCACAACGTACTATTGAAACTGCAAAAAAGATTTGGGTGAAAGAGGAAATTAACTTTTTATATTCCAAATTAAATATCATCAATGAACGCATGAGAATTACATTAGATGAAATGAAAAAGACTTATCACTATGAAACTATAGATGAGATTCTTGAAAATATAACAAAGTGGATCAAACCAATCGTAGATAAGAAAATAAACACACAAAAAAAGAAAATCAACAACCTGATAAAATCCCAAAGAAGATGTTATTTAGAAAGTAATGATAAAATAGAACATCAATTTCATCCAGGTGTACAAAACCTTACGAATATAGAATTTACTAAAGAAGAAATTACATTTCTTGGTAAATCTATTAAATATAATATAAATTTAGACCACAAGAAAAACTGTTTCGAAGAAGATTTACTCAATATGGAAATGTCCATTAAGAAAAGAGATATCCATTCACAAGATCCTATAAGACACAAGTTCATACATGAACTAGATAAAAATAAAAACCAAAGAATTAAAACAAATATAATCAAGAAAGCGTCAGAAGATATGAAGTGTGTTGATACTATAACGATGAAGTTGAAAGAAAATAAATCCATGTTGACAAAAGCCGACAAGAGCAATGCGGTGGTGATTATCAAAGAAAATGAATACGCGTCAAAAGTAGAAACATTTATTAATAATGGGAAATTTAAACTATTAACAAAAGACCCAACAGATGACTTCAGCAAAACAGTGAACTCGACAATATCAAATTGCAAGAGTATCACAAAAAATGAAAAATTCAAGATAAAAGCAAATAATTCAAAATCACCAACATTTAGAGGTCAACCCAAAACACACAAAGACGGAATTCCAATAAGACCTGTGGTAAACTTTCGACAAGCTCCATCCTATAATTTATGCAAGTATTTACATAATAAAATCAAAAATATCATAAATTGGGAAAATTATACCAGTATCTCAAACACATACGATTTAGTAGAACTAATTAAAGATGTAGAAATTCCTGACGGTTCCATCTTTGTTTCATTTGATGTACATGACATGTACTCTAACATTCCTATAGTAGAAACTCTAGCCATATTAAAACGTAAACTTGAAAATCAAGTCGGAATCACCAAAACCCAGGTGAATGATATAATTAAACTGACAAAAGTTACATTGAACCAAAATTATTTCAAATACAATGATTCATTCTATCTACAACAGGAAGGTTTACCTATGGGATCACCCCTTTCAGGTCTATTAGCTGATATTTATATGAAAGATTTAGAAATTAATAAAGTAATAAATGATATTAATCCTTTCAAACGACAAATAAAATACTGGCATCGCTACGTTGATGATATATTGTGTCTTTTCCATGGAACTGCAGAAGAAGCCAACAATTTCCATCAGTATTTAAATTCTCTCTCCAATAAGATACAATTTTCCAAAGAAATTCAAGAAAATAGAATCAACTTCCTAGACGTGACAATTTCAAAAGTAAACAATAAACATGCTTTTGAAATTTATAGAAAAGCCACAACTACGGAAACAATAATTCCATCTGATTCCCACCACCCGTGGCAACATAAATTAGCTACGTTTCACTCGATGATCCATCGATTAATAAATATTCCCATGTCCAAAGAGAATTATATGAAGGAGAAAAACACTATTAAACACCTAGCTTTAAAAAATGGATACAAGACTAGAATAATTGAAAAAATGATAAAGAAGAAAATAAAGAAGAAAAATGAACAAAAAGATAAAAATGAAGATGAAATAAATGAATATATTTGTGTTCCTTTCAATACAAAACTAAACAAAGCTACAAGAAAAACGTTTCAACAGTCTAACATAAAAGTAAGTTACAGGACTAAAAACAATGCATATGACATAATGAGTAATAAAATACGTAACAAAATACATGATACTGAAGATGACCTAAACAAAGCAGGTGTATATAAAATTAAATGCAGCGACTGCGAAGGATATTACATAGGGCAAACAACAAGAAACTTCAGAACAAGATTTAAGGAGCATATTCAAGCCCTAAAGTCCGGTAACAGAACCACAATGAAATCAAATTTTGCTGAACATTTGATAGAAACAGGACACAGTTACAAAGATATAAAAGAAAATATGACAATTCTAGAATTAGAGAAAAAGAAAGACCGCTTAAATGTAAAAGAAGATTTCCACATCTATGTAAATGAAAAGAAAGATCCTAATAACATACTTAATGCAAGACATATAAATCAAAATAACCCAATATTTGACAAAATATATGAACTCAGATCAAAAACCAAATAGGAAGTTCATAAATGGACATTCATTTTTATTATAAGATACCTTTATTTATTTTTTATTTTTATTTATTGATTTTAATTTAACTTTTACAATTTATACACAATTTTAAATTAATTTTATATAATTTATTCTTATATATATCTATATTTATATTTCTACAGATTATGAAACCAAAAAATTTCCCAACATCTTTTTTGTACTATACCAATGATATGCTGTAACATATGACTTTATTTATTTAACATATTTTTGTTGGAATGTGAGGTTAAACTATAGTTAGACATGATTATGACCTAATGGAACGAAACTAGTTGTCAAATAAAAAATGTTTGAAAAACTAAAAAGGGTACTTAGTTAATTTCAAAATGAAAATTAATACAATTAATATTACAGTAGCCCTAATCACAATCGTCATTGGAGTAATTAACATGGCTAACAACCACAAAGTGATTAATGAGTATAAATACCTCACATTGAAAATGTCAAAAATAAGAGAAGATATTAAGTTTAATAAAATATGCATTACGAAAGATATAACGCCAAACTATGTACAAATACACACTAAATGCAAGACTCAAGCAGCACAACGTACTATTGAAACTGCAAAAAAGATTTGGGTGAAAGAGGAAATTAACTTTTTATATTCCAAATTAAATATCATCAATGAACGCATGAGAATTACATTAGATGAAATGAAAAAGACTTATCACTATGAAACTATAGATGAGATTCTTGAAAATATAACAAAGTGGATCAAACCAATCGTAGATAAGAAAATAAACACACAAAAAAAGAAAATCAACAACCTGATAAAATCCCAAAGAAGATGTTATTTAGAAAGTAATGATAAAATAGAACATCAATTTCATCCAGGTGTACAAAACCTTACGAATATAGAATTTACTAAAGAAGAAATTACATTTCTTGGTAAATCTATTAAATATAATATAAATTTAGACCACAAGAAAAACTGTTTCGAAGAAGATTTACTCAATATGGAAATGTCCATTAAGAAAAGAGATATCCATTCACAAGATCCTATAAGACACAAGTTCATACATGAACTAGATAAAAATAAAAACCAAAGAATTAAAACAAATATAATCAAGAAAGCGTCAGAAGATATGAAGTGTGTTGATACTATAACGATGAAGTTGAAAGAAAATAAATCCATGTTGACAAAAGCCGACAAGAGCAATGCGGTGGTGATTATCAAAGAAAATGAATACGCGTCAAAAGTAGAAACATTTATTAATAATGGGAAATTTAAACTATTAACAAAAGACCCAACAGATGACTTCAGCAAAACAGTGAACTCGACAATATCAAATTGCAAGAGTATCACAAAAAATGAAAAATTCAAGATAAAAGCAAATAATTCAAAATCACCAACATTTAGAGGTCAACCCAAAACACACAAAGACGGAATTCCAATAAGACCTGTGGTAAACTTTCGACAAGCTCCATCCTATAATTTATGCAAGTATTTACATAATAAAATCAAAAATATCATAAATTGGGAAAATTATACCAGTATCTCAAACACATACGATTTAGTAGAACTAATTAAAGATGTAGAAATTCCTGACGGTTCCATCTTTGTTTCATTTGATGTACATGACATGTACTCTAACATTCCTATAGTAGAAACTCTAGCCATATTAAAACGTAAACTTGAAAATCAAGTCGGAATCACCAAAACCCAGGTGAATGATATAATTAAACTGACAAAAGTTACATTGAACCAAAATTATTTCAAATACAATGATTCATTCTATCTACAACAGGAAGGTTTACCTATGGGATCACCCCTTTCAGGTCTATTAGCTGATATTTATATGAAAGATTTAGAAATTAATAAAGTAATAAATGATATTAATCCTTTCAAACGACAAATAAAATACTGGCATCGCTACGTTGATGATATATTGTGTCTTTTCCATGGAACTGCAGAAGAAGCCAACAATTTCCATCAGTATTTAAATTCTCTCTCCAATAAGATACAATTTTCCAAAGAAATTCAAGAAAATAGAATCAACTTCCTAGACGTGACAATTTCAAAAGTAAACAATAAACATGCTTTTGAAATTTATAGAAAAGCCACAACTACGGAAACAATAATTCCATCTGATTCCCACCACCCGTGGCAACATAAATTAGCTACGTTTCACTCGATGATCCATCGATTAATAAATATTCCCATGTCCAAAGAGAATTATATGAAGGAGAAAAACACTATTAAACACCTAGCTTTAAAAAATGGATACAAGACTAGAATAATTGAAAAAATGATAAAGAAGAAAATAAAGAAGAAAAATGAACAAAAAGATAAAAATGAAGATGAAATAAATGAATATATTTGTGTTCCTTTCAATACAAAACTAAACAAAGCTACAAGAAAAACGTTTCAACAGTCTAACATAAAAGTAAGTTACAGGACTAAAAACAATGCATATGACATAATGAGTAATAAAATACGTAACAAAATACATGATACTGAAGATGACCTAAACAAAGCAGGTGTATATAAAATTAAATGCAGCGACTGCGAAGGATATTACATAGGGCAAACAACAAGAAACTTCAGAACAAGATTTAAGGAGCATATTCAAGCCCTAAAGTCCGGTAACAGAACCACAATGAAATCAAATTTTGCTGAACATTTGATAGAAACAGGACACAGTTACAAAGATATAAAAGAAAATATGACAATTCTAGAATTAGAGAAAAAGAAAGACCGCTTAAATGTAAAAGAAGATTTCCACATCTATGTAAATGAAAAGAAAGATCCTAATAACATACTTAATGCAAGACATATAAATCAAAATAACCCAATATTTGACAAAATATATGAACTCAGATCAAAAACCAAATAGGAAGTTCATAAATGGACATTCATTTTTATTATAAGATACCTTTATTTATTTTTTATTTTTATTTATTGATTTTAATTTAACTTTTACAATTTATACACAATTTTAAATTAATTTTATATAATTTATTCTTATATATATCTATATTTATATTTCTACAGATTATGAAACCAAAAAATTTCCCAACATCTTTTTTGTACTATACCAATGATATGCTGTAACATATGACTTTATTTATTTAACATATTTTTGTTGGAATGTGAGGTTAAACTATAGTTAGACATGATTATGACCTAATGGAACGAAACTAGTTGTCAAATAAAAAATGTTTGAAAAACTAAAAAGGGTACTTAGTTAATTTCAAAATGAAAATTAATACAATTAATATTACAGTAGCCCTAATCACAATCGTCATTGGAGTAATATATATATATATATATATATATATATATATATATATATATATAGATCTATCTATCTATCTATCTATCTATGTGTCCGTGGTACTGATAACTTTTGAAAGGGACCTCCGATTTTGATGAAATTTGGTATGAAGGTGTAAGACCAGGGGTCTATTTTCATGAGTTCGCGAACCAGCACTGTCTGGTTATGGCTAGTCAGTCATTTAAAGGTACAGAATTTATTTTTACAATTTAAAAAAGCCGAAAGTTTAAACCTTTTGATAACTCTAAACATTATAATAAAAATGAAAGTAGGTTCATACATGATCAATTACATCAATCATATTTGTACATAGTGGTCTACTTACATTCATAAGAATTAGGCCCTACTTTGATGATACATGTTTAACTAACAGCATTGATTCATCCTGTTACAAGCAGTGTTCCCCTCTCGATTGAAAGAAATGACTCAATCGCTTGTGTCTACGACAATGAGTGGTGGTAAGGAACGGTGTTGGATATAAGTCATGAAAGTGATGATGAAAGTCTCAAGATGACAAAGTGTGGGTGCCGATCAGCAATGTTTTAAGGAAATTAACTCCTTTAGAACTTACAACGGTAACTGTTCGTTCGAACACAATTGCTAAAGAACTATCAGAAGAAATATCAATGCTGTTGGTTAAAGATGTATCATCAAAGTAGTTCCTAATTCTTACGAATGTAAGTAGACCACTATGTACAAATATGATTTATGTACTTGATCATGTACGAACCTACTTTCATTTTTATTATTATGTTTAAAGTTATCAATAGGTTTAAACTTTTGGCTTTTTTAAATTGTAAAAATAAATTTTTGTACCTTTAAATGACTGACTAGCTTCTATTTATTTCTGGCCACAAGGGTAAAATCAAACTCGAATGTAATGAAAGCTATTACCGTAGGTCTCATGGTAAGACCTAAGCTCGAGACCATGTTACTTTTTCGATTTTAGGTGCCCAGAGACCAAAAATAATAGTCATTAAAATTTGTGTATATATATATATATATATATATATATATATATATATATACATATATATATATATATATATATATATATATATATATATACATATATATGAAAATGAACGAATGGTGTTTTTGGCTTCTGGGGACCTCAAAATGAAAAAGTAAAGTGGTCCCGGGCTTAGGTCTTACCATGGCTACTACCGTAATAGCGTATTCCCTATAGGGAAATTCGCTAAAAAAGATACATGATTAAGATGATTTTTTTATTGAAACAAACTATAAAAATATATTCATAAATGATATACTACAATATAAAAGTACAATATCAAATCTTTTCTACCACTTCTACAGCAAACAACATCAGCAGAAATCTTCGTTTTAACGCAGTTTTTCGACATTTTTAAGAAGTTATAACTTTTTACCAAGTTAAATACACAAGAATTTTTTTTGTTTTATTGTTACATATACATTAGACGTACATTTTGGGTAAATTTCAGATTTCTATCACCAACCCCATAAAAGTTATTTAAAGCCAAAATCGCAAATTTTTCCAAAAATTCAATTTTTGAAAATTTATAACAACTAAAGGGTTAGCATATCACAGTCCATATTATTTATGGTAAAACTACCAACACATATCTTTAAATAAAAAAATAAATCATATTGTATTTAACTACCCTTATACCTAAAAAAAAATTACGAAAAGCGAAATTTAGTCGATTTTGTTGTTGAATTTGTCTTAAGATTTTCTTACAGAAATAATAGAGATATGCAAATAATGTACTGAACTTTTTTTTTACATTGTAAAATTATAAACAAAATGGTTTTTGTTTCATCTTTCTAAGACAAATACTTAATTAGTTATGAACATTCTTGTAAACCCTTGCAATCACAGAAATGGGCGTGCGCGGCCCATCCAAAATGGCCGCCAAAGGTAAACCAACAAAAATAAAATTTTTTTATAAATGGTTTCAAAGCCTTGAGATATAAGGGAAACAACCTGGAAAGTTTCATTTTATTTAAAAATGGTCAAGCAACCAATTATTTTTTTTCTGGATCATTTTAGATGGAATGACCCACATTTAAATAACAAAAAATATTTTTATGACCTTTAAATGTATATCTAGGCCTATTATTTGAAAGTAGTTGAAATGGACTAGGCCTAATACCAAAATTGTTACCCTTACTTTTTGTTACCAAAATTAGGCTAAGTTACACTTTAAAAATAAATAAAAGTATGGTACAAAAAATATTTTTTGTAACTTTGCTCTCTCCTAAAATAAATTTATATATACATAACAATGGCTTAGAGTGAAAACCTTGTAAGTCTAATTTGAATCAAAAATAAGATTTTTAATGGTTCTTGATATAATTCCTTGTAGGCCTATCTCATAATTATCAGCTGTTAGAAAAAATCCAAAAAATCTGCTATGCTCTAGAAGAAAAAAATAACCTCCTATATCAGGCTGAGTAAGCAGGGTGAAAACTACATAGGCTATATATATTTTACCTACGAGGCTATTATAAGTTTTTACAAATAAAGAAGAAGTTTAGGCCTACGGCTTTCATAAGTATGACAACCTTGCACATTCGGATAAACGAGTTTTTCAAGGAGAGTAAGCATTTTTATACCCCTTTTGAGAAAGAAAACCTCCTATGTCGCAATCTTTAGCCCAAACTTAATAATGAAAACCACGTAAGATAGTGAATCCTAAAATTCAAAAATGAAAACCACCTGTATTTCAAAATCCAAAAATGATCCCCGTATAAGTCATTGAATCAATATATAGGTACAGTAAAAATTATGTAAAATATGATACCTAAAGGTCAGAAACTTCTAAAATTAGCCTATATTGGGCTCTACTGTATTATCAGTCGGATGAAAAAACAGGTTCTTGTTACTTCTGTAAAGTTGGTACTTCTTGACGTCTTTAACTCTTATGAGGTTCTCACTATATAGGCTAAGCCATCGATAATCAAAATTCCTAAATATAAATTTTGTTTAGAAAGAAAATACAGTATATAAATGAAACATATTAATTCATTCCAATAATTTAAATTGAAAGTATTAATAACACTTGTTATCATTCATAATCTTGGTAAAACAAGATCATAAACATCATAAAAACAATTGGTAAAATACGCATTTCGTTGTTTACGAAGTTGGCAGATGGCAACTTTTTTTCCCCAGATGTTTCATTGCATAGGTTATTAAGAATAACCTTATCACGTTCCGCCATATGAAATTTTTTTAAGATAGCTTAGAACCTCCCAGTAAGAGCGGTAGCGATCATGGCTGCATTTCTGTCATTCACGCTAAAGATATGTCTGGTTGTCTAACCGTCGAAAAATCGACTCGATTACTAAGGTGGAATAGCTGGGCCGAAAAATCTACGTTTAATGATCGGAGGGTTAAATTTGATATTTAAACCTTTGTTACCCCAAAACTTTATCACAGTTATAATAATAGTGAATGTTTTGTTATTTTCATTGTTCCAGACGAAATATCTGTGCAGTTTTGGCGGAAACAACTTATCTACCACAGTTAAAACTCTACTTAAATTCATCTTGATTGATGAAGTGGCATCTCAGTTGGCAGCTGGTTTGAACGAAGAAACTAGCATGTGTTTTCCTGTTTACGTCTTAAGACAGCAACCTTAAGTAAGTTTAATTGATAGCCTAAAGTAATTATTCATAACTTAATTAATCTTTTTATTTTAATAAAAATTTTATATCATTGTCAATTTTTTATATTATTTACAGTAGGCCTAATAAACTTGATTTGGTCTATAAGATGGAAGTAAGATTGAATTATCATTAAAATAATAATTTCATTTTTATACTATGTACTCGTACTTCACATTTATATTTTTACACTTTTACATTTTTTTATTTCTTAGCCCCTGCAAACTTGGGCAAATGTAGACTGGTTTGTGGGTTTGTGGAAGGTTGGGTTTGTGAAATAGCGGTTTGCCAGAAAAGGTGTTAAAACAACACTTTGGCTACAAGGTTTTAACCATAAAATTCTTGTTCATCATACTGCACGCAGATCAACCACATAATGTACTGTAATTAGTTTGAAAAGTTGCCACTTTCTGTAGCCTTTTAAAATAGTTAACCGAAAAAAATTCTATTCGTGTTTACCATGCGCCAACCTTTTTTTTCTTCAGCTAAAATCTTATAAATCTAAAACAAATAAAGTCAATGAAAACAAAAATAACTTGCAGAATACATTTAAAATGTAAGAGTCGTATGGGGATTAGGTCTTGAAACCGGGAGGGGGTTGGGTGTAAGCTTGCTGAAGAAGGTTTGACGGGCCTAAATTATTGGATACCAAACTCATTTACCATCACTACAAAATGTAAATAAAGGTTTGTTTTATGTCCTAAAATATAGTCTATTTCTTTTATCTAACAATATTCCTTTTGATAGTTAATGTTATACCTCATTACAGTTATCAAGCCAAGATAATGAGACTACATATATTACTAATTTATATATTATATACACAGTATAACCTCGGACCGACGACCCTTGATAACAAGTAATATTTTCTAGTCCCCTTGAATTATCCATAACACTCAATGTTAATATTCACTCTAGGAGGAATTCTTTTTATATAAATACCTTGATAGCACGTTTTTGCCTGTCAAAATTACCACACAATTAACCTCTATAACACGTATTTCTAAATGTCCGAACCTCTACAGCACTAATTCATCCTCGGTGACGCGAATCTTTTTCAGTAAATGAGCTTTGTAACATGAACCTAACCCCAGTAGCGCGAAGGATGTTGGAAGATTTATAACATGAATCGACTTTCTCATTCAGTTTCCATAGTTTGAACGGATATCTTAAAAAAACAATGTCTTTATGCTCAGTTCTAACCCCTTCACTCCCTTCCGGATACATAATTTTTATCAAACAGTTGCGTGTCTGCTATCAAAACTAAAGTTATTGATTTTATTTAAGCAAAGCTTCTATCATGCCACCGTTTTAGGTCCTGTGTCAAATTTACGTATCAGCGTAGTGAGCTCAGTGAATAGGGATCAAAGAAACGTGTCTGAAAAACATAGATTAACGCTGTTAACGGTTGAATTTAAGAACATAATATTTTCTTGACATTAAACATTTTTTCAATTATCGGTTGATTTTGTTCCTTTTCTATTAATTCTTGTTATATAGTGAAGTTTTATTGAAATTACACTTGCTATAGAGGAAGTTACAAAAAAATTATGTCACCTTGATAAGACAAATTATCAGTAAAATTTCCTTGATAGCACGACACTCAATTCGAACACCTTGATAAGACGTCTGTTTTGTATGGCCCTTGAGAATCGTTTTATTGAAGTTCAACAGTATTACTAATATATTACTAATTTTTCTGGGTAGTTCAGCGTTCACATTTGTTAATCGGCCGCATTGTTACCAGATGACACATAATGTGAATTACGATTTTTCCAGAAATGCTTTGTAAATTTTAGCGAATTTCCCATAGGGAATAAGCTATTACCGTAGGTCTCATGGTAAGACCTAAGCCCGGGACCATGTTACTTTTTCGTTTTTAGGTGCCCAGAGACCAAAAATAATAGTCATTAAAAATTTTATATATATATATATATATGTATATATGTATATATGTATATATATATATATGTATGTGTCCCTAGACACGATAACTCTCGTTAAAATGGTCCAATCGACACCAAATTTGGTAGAGATGTGTAATCCTACGTTTATTCGGATGAGTTCGAAAACCAGACATATCGACCTACCGGAAGGGGTAGTTTTGGGGGGTTTTGTACCCCAAAAATGGGTTTTTTGCATTTTTCATATGTAAAATTTAAATATTTTAAATTTTTATTTTGACCATTGGATTTAGCTCAAAAAAACACACAATTTAGTATTTTGAAGCTTTGCTCTATCTCCATTGGTTACCGAGATATTACGAAGTCTAAAGACAGTACATTGTCTTTCAGGGCTCCAATGTTAATCTTATGGAGAATAAGGATGTGTTAATATTTCACTTATTAACCAATATTTTTGGATGAAACTTGGTATTTAGCTTCATTTGGTTGAGATTCATCCATTTAAGGTAAAAAATCTTGGTTTTTGTACTTATCATGGCAGCAAACCTGCATACTCTTTTCCCATGTTAATCATATGGAGAATAGGCAAACTCTTTTATTTATGGACAGATATTGGTGAAACTTACTATATGTCTTTATATGGTCGAAATAAATTTTTTCTATGCTAAAAACCTACTTTTAGTGTCCCCCATGGCAGCATACCTGCATACTCTTTCCCTATATTTATCTTAAGGAAAATAGACATTTATTTCCCTATTTATGAGCACGTGATGAAATTTTGTTTACAAGTTTAGCTGGTCAAAATTAATATTACTAATTTGGAAATTCGCTGAGTACGCAGGTCTGCTGCGACGGGGGTATTATGCTTGTTAACCTAATGAGGTTCGCTATTAGATTTTTTATCATATCTTAACAATAAAAAAACTCCACTCAAAGTAAAATAAAGGTATCGTAGTCAAAGTAAATTTTTATAAGTATAAAATTATTACCTGTATATAATTTGTGAAAATTCTTTTTCAGTTAATTAAATAATCTATTTTCATGTGACTGTCAGCGATTTAAACTGTTTATAACAATTTAAAAATTGTTTTCTTCATGATTGAAAAACGGCTTTGGTTTATTATTAATATTTTGTTAACAGGTGCAGATCGCAACAATCCGAAAATTGGAAATACAACGGAAAACGAAGTAGGAGATATAATCAAGAACTGGCTCCGACCTGCAGAATACAGAATTGATGCAAGGTAATTTCCCTTCTTTTAAGTACAAGTAGCAGGAGGAAGACTGAGCATTGGCTCGCTTGAACTTTCAAGACAAGCTCATCGCTTCATTTGTTCACTCTCCTGAAGGTGTTTTGCAACATAAAAATTTGTTGAACCACTCATATTGAAAACATTTAACATACTTATTTATTATTACAGTTAATAGCAGATTTTAATTAAACTATAGTGTAGACATTTCTTGAAATCAAGCAATTTAGTTTGAATATTATGAATGTTACGTTTGATTTTAAATCAATCAATTCAGTATTGTCGCTACCCAAAACTACACTTATTTACAGCTGTAGGCCTACATTAACGGATGTTTAAAATGTGCAACCCATTCCCAAAGTTATTCCAATGGGAAAATTTCAAATTTAAATTTTGAATAGCACCTTTATTTTAGTCCAATTCTCATAAAAATTTGGTGAAAAAACTACAGGCTAGTGATTTGTCGATGCGACTCGAGTCCACTCCTTCTTTAAGGGAAATATTGCTGATTCGAACTGATGTGTCCCCCGTAAAGTTTTTCATTGACTCCACTTGACTCGCCAAACAGACAAGCTATTGGTTTAAAACCCAACTTGTTGCATGATAACATATTCATTCATTCGAAGGGGCGGACCTAATCCCAAGGCGCGTCAGTCGCAAGGGCTTTTTGCGCTCCCCGTTTGTGTTTCAGAGTTCATCCCAGTTTAGAAACCTGATAAACTTCTGCAGTGTGCAAACAAGCTCCTCTTGAGGAAGGAACGTGTCCCTCCGTAGTCCTCCAAGCCTCTCTTTAATATCTTCCAGTTCCGTGCAGTCGACCAGCAAGTGATCTGCAGTTCCTTCTGACTGCCCACTCTACATATATATCATATGTCTTTCATGTGTTGATATCCTATGTAGCAGACGTGGCATTTTTCTTTAAAAAATGGTGAGTGTAACCAATTTTTTTTATTTTACAGGATTAAGAAAAGAAATGAAATTGCATCATCACAGAATTCTCAAACAGAAGCTCAACAAAAGTCATAATTCTTAGCTTTCTTTTTCATGCTTATTTTAAAATCAATTGTATTTTTAATGTTTTTTTTTTTTTTTTTTTTTTTTTTTTTAGTATATTAAGTAGCCTACATCATAATTCCAAAGTGTCAAAGTGTCTTTAAGGTGTATTTTTTAGAATGTAATTAATCTTTTAGTTTATTATGATTTGTTAATGACAACATAATTCAAAAGATTCTTTAAGGCGAATTTTTTACAATTGTATATTTAATATGTCTTATTATGATACCTTTCATATTATCTTTTTTATTATATTTTATGATATACATTATGAATTACAACATAATTCCAAAGTTTTTAAGGCGTATTTTTGACAATAATGTATTTAATTATTGTAATATTAGATAGCCTATAGCATATTAAGTAAGCTACTTGATGTCTGGTAGACATTATTGTTTTTATTACAATAAAAAATAAAATTTTCTTTTTACATAAAATATTGCTTTTTTTAATCCTGCAACATTTTACAGCACTACGTTGGACTTTGCGAAACAATTTAAATAATGAAGTTAAGGATTAAAAATAATATGTTATAATAGTAACTTGTTATTGCCCACCAAGGTAGAAATTCAACAAAAATTTATTCAGTTGATCTCCACCCAATGAGTTAAAAAATAATTGCATACATAAAAATATGTCATCTTGTTTTTTCTAGCATTTGTTGTCATCTCAGCTGTTAAATTGTAAAAAAATGTGTTAATATCAATTTCAAAAATTTTACATCAAACTTTATCATGTTTGAACCTTAAATGACATCAAATTGAACGTTAATTTAACGTCAAATTTATATCTGCGAATATCAATTTGATATTCGAATGTTAAAAATTTAACGTTTTTGAGGTTTATTTGATATCTAATTTTGATATTTATTTTACGTAAAATTTAGTGACGTTTGAACCTAAATTTAACGCTAATTTTACATCAATTGAACGTTAATTTTACATCAATTGAACGTTAATTTTACGTCAAATTTTTGATATTCGAATGTTAAAAATTTAACGTTTTTGAGATTTATTTGATATCAAATTTTGATATTTATTTTACGTAAAATTTAGTGACGTTTGAACCAAATTTTAATGTTAATTTTACATCAAATTTACGTTTGCGAATATCAATTTGATATTCAAATATCAAAAATTTGATATTTATTTTACGTCAAATAAATATTCTGTGCTATGTGGGTTTGGATATTGAGTGAAATCAAGTCATAACTTATTGATTTTGGAGTTAATTTATTTGTTTTCTTTGTTGCAAGGAATTGCATTTCTAAAAGAAGAGAAAAGAGAACAAACTCTAAGTTTTGATGCTGCAGCCATTACTAAACATTCATATATAGGCCAGGGCCCCAAGCGAGTGGCATATTGCAGAACAGACCAGACATTTGTTCATTAGTGTTGTTCTCATCACTCCTGCTGCTACTAGGGATAAATATTTTCCTAATTTATTTGCTTAACAAATATAACACAACTTATAGTTTTGTGGTCATATTTATTCGAATATCAATATGGTACTTAAACCTATTTCAACCCATTCAAAGCCTCTAATAGTAGGCCTACAGTTCTACACAGGGGAGTGTTTTTAGGTAAAATTTGATGTAAACCATATCATCTCCAGATATTCACATCATATTGGATGTTTATTTTTAGCTGTTCAATTGAATTTTATTCATAAAATAATGCCATATCATCAGCAAAGGCACATAAATTTCCTTTGAAACGGCCTTTACATAAATTATTTGCATATATCAGAAACAAAGGTCCAGAGAGTATCCCTGAGGAATACCATATGCTGAATATCCCCCAAGTCACTCGCCACTTCAGAAACCCTTGTTTTCTGAGTCCTACTACAGAGATATGAATGAAACCACTGCAGAGGAATCCTCTAACACCAGCTTCTTCCAGTCTATTCAAAGAAGTAAAATGAATGAGACACCATCTATATTCAAATGTTTAATGTTTAGGCTACATTGAGTTCTAAAATATATAAATTTTTTAAGCTTTATAAACTTTAAGATAATTGTATAGCATTCTTTGTTTTTAATGGCAACCCTAACATGTAGGGAAGTTAGTTATTCTTTATTATACAAATAATCCAGCGCAATATTTACCATTGTTTAGCCCTGAGTCTACTTTGCCCATAAAATAACATAACGCGAAAGAGGTATCTAATTTTTTTTTTTTCTAAACCCAAATTGTTTATCGCTAAAATAATTGTATTTCTCTAGGACGTTAACTAGTCTTAATTTAATTATTTTTTTTATAATTTTGAAAATCTTGACAATACAGTCATAGGGCGATAATTTACTGGAACAGTTCGCTAATTTTTCTTAAATATTGGCTTTACTATTGCAGTTTTTAACTCCAAAGGGAACTCTCCTGAGCTCATACTTAATTTATGAAATAAACTAATACATCAACAATGTACACATCTATTGATTTTACGATCATTGGAGTAATACTGTATGCACCTGGAGCTTTCCTAGGTGATTGATTACTTGTATGTTGCTAAAAATTCGTCAGAAGTTGTCTAGGCATCTATTTTCTGTTAATTTCATGACGTAATTTCCAGAAAACGTCATTACAAAACACGCCAATCTACTCCAAAACGTTTCGAGAAAATATAAAAAACGTTTCCCGTTTTCAAGGGTTCTTGAATTTATTTAATCAAGCCGAGCGTCTGACTCTGACTGACGTTCCTGGCTTGGGGCGGGGGGGGGGGGGGGGGGAGGGGAGCAACGGTCCTATTCATTCCTTTCATTGATAACATAGGCCTTGTGTTATCAGTCAGCTGATTTATCTCTGCTTTCACTGACTCCAAATAAACAGGATTTATTTCAACAGATGGGCGTGAAATAGGCTGCTCCTCAAAGGCCATAAACAATGATTCCATGAGATTACGTTTTTTCCAGCCAGATTCTTTATATAAATGACACTTTCATCCCATTTTATACCATGGCTCGTGTCAAACACATGTTCACATATTTTGGAGCCATAAAGTTCTTTGTTTTTATCTTTTCTTATGTGTTCTGAGATTTGAATCTGTAATGGTCTAGACGTCTGCCCTATGTAATTTTGGCCACAGGAACATGGAATTTTGTAAACAACATTTTTTTTTTTGGTCCTCATTATTAGGCTTTATTTTAGTAACCTGACTTCTGATTGTTGATCCTGACTTAAAAACCGTTCTTAGCTGATGTTTATCATTAATACATCTTATTTTTTCTGAGAGATTTTTAACATATGGTATGCAAACAGTTGTGATTGGTTTTATATATATATATATATATATATATATATATATATATATATATATATATATACACAAATTTTGATGTAAGCAATGCTTTTACTTTAAACCCAGGATTATCTGATCACTATTTACAGTCAATAACTATTGAAAAGAAACAAGAATGTTATAGAGAAAAAGTTACCAAAAGAATTTACACAGAAGACAACATTGAAAAACTGTATAATGAATTACAAAATACAAACTGGGATGCTATATATGGAGGAGTATTCAACATACACTTTTTGACATTTTGCCAACCTCGGCATGTTGGAATGTCAAGAATGAAAAGAATGGAACCAGTAGGATGAGAGCCATCTGGATCAAAGAATGTGAAACTTGTCTGCTAACAGACAACAGAAAAAAAGGAAGCGAAGAGTGCAAAGCTTTCAAATGTAGCCGCTAAAAAAATGCAGCAGCACTGATCAAACTTCGTTTCGTTTCACTTCACTCCACTCGAATTACGATTTTCATGGATAGTTTACTTGGAGAGGATGTAAAGCAAATTATATCATTGACTATTGATACTATACGTAGTATGGTAGTATCGATAGTAAATGGTTATATTCTATGATCATTTATTATAGTCAATGCTACAACCTAGTATTTGTATCGAATGACAGACATCGACTTCATTTAGTTTTTTTTTCTTATTTCTACGCCAGTGGCATTTTGTTATGAGAGTTGGAAATGCTTAAACGCTTTAAAGAGAAAGCGGTCCAAACCCATCAAAGTCCATGATTTCATGATGGACCCAGATATTTTATATGAAAGGAAAAGTTTCAAAATAGGAATTTTAAATATGAAAATTCAAAATAGGGAAGTTGAATTCGTGTTTTTAGTTTGTTTTCTCTACTTGCCGAAACTTTGGTCGTATAAAGGGACTTAACTAGGGATTTTAGTGCCCGGGACAAGAAAAATCGATCGGGGAGCTCATCTTCGAAGATGATGGTTGCTCTTCTCGAGGATGCTCATCTCATAGCTGTAATAGAGCACTGGGTGGTCACCTAGTTTGCCTATGAGCCAACCCTGCTGCATCCTAAAGATCGGCGCCCGGGGAACAAGCCCCATCCAGGCTCCCCTCCTCTTAATTAATTCACTGATGACAGACCCTAAGGGATTAACTATTTATCTAAAAGCATTCCTTTGGATATTGAGTGAAATCAAGTCATAACTTATTGATTTTGGAGTTAATTTATTTGTTTTCTTTGTTGCAAGGAATTGCATTTCTAAAAGAAGAGAAAAGAGAACAAACTCTAAGTTTTGATGCTGCAGCCATTACTAAACATTCATATATAGGCCAGGGCCCCAAGCGAGTGGCATATTGCAGAACAGACCAGACATTTGTTCATTATTGTTGTTCTCATCACTCCTGCTGCTACTAGGGATAAATATTTTCCTAATTTATTTGCTTAACAAATATAACACAACTTATAGTTTTGTGGTCATATTGATTCGAATATCAATATGGTACTTAAACCTATTTCAACCCATTCAAAGCCTCTAATAGTAGGCCTACAGTTCTACACAGGGGAGTGTTTTTAGGTAAAATTTGATGTAAACCATATCATCTCCAGATATTCACATCATATTGGATGTTTATTTTTAGCTGTTCAATTGAATTTTATTCATAAAATAATGCCATATCATCAGCAAAGGCACATAAATTTCCTTTGAAAACGGCCTTTACATAAATTATTTGCATATATCAGAAACAAAGGTCCAGAGAGTATCCCTGAGGAATACCATATGCTGAATATCCCCCAAGTCACTCGCCACTTCAGAAACCCTTGTTTTCTGAGTCCTACTACAGAGATATGAATGAAACCACTGCAGAGGGATCCTCTAACACCAGCTTCTTCCAGTCTATTCAAAGAAGTAAAATGAATGAGACACCATCTATATTCAAATGTTTAATGTTTAGGCTACATTGAGTTCTAAAATATATAAATTTTTTAAGCTTTATAAACTTTAAGATAATTGTATAGCATTCTTTGTTTTTAATGGCAACCCTAACATGTAGGGAAGTTAGTTATTCTTTATTATACAAATAATCCAGCGCAATATTTACCATTGTTTAGCCCTGAGTCTACTTTGCCCATAAAATAACATAACGCGAAAGAGGTATCTAATTTTTTTTTTTCTAAACCCAAATTGTTTATCGCTAAAATAATTGTATTTCTCTAGGACGTTAACTAGTCTTAATTTAATTATTTTTTTTATAATTTTGAAAATCTTGACAATACAGTCATAGGGCGATAATTTACTGGAACAGTTCGCTAATTTTTCTTAAATATTGGCTTTACTATTGCAGTTTTTAACTCCAAAGGGAACTCTCCTGAGCTCATACTTAATTTATGAAATAAACTAATACATCAACAATGTACACATCTATTGATTTTACGATCATTGGAGTAATACTGTATGCACCTGGAGCTTTCCTAGGTGATTGATTACTTGTATGTTGCTAAAAATTCGTCAAAAGTTGTCTAGGCATCTATTTTCTGTTAATTTCATGACGTAATTTCCAGAAAACGTCATTACAAAACACGCCAATCTACTCCAAAACGTTTCGAGAAAATATAAAAAACTTTTCCCGTTTTCAAGGGTTCTTGAATTTATTTAATCAAGCCGAGCGTCTGACTCTGACTGACGTTCCTGGCTTGGGGCGGGGGGGGGGGGGGGGGGGGGGAGCAACGGTCCTATTCATTCCTTTCATTGATAACATAGGCCTTGTGTTATCAGTCAGCTGATTTATCTCTGCTTTCACTGACTCCAAATAAACAGGATTTATTTCAACAGATGGGCGTGAAATAGGCTGCTCCTCAAAGGCCATAAACAATGATTCCATGAGATTACGTTTTTTCCAGCCAGATTCTTTATATAAATGACACTTTCATCCCATTTTATACCATGGCTCGTGTCAAACACATGTTCACATATTTTGGAGCCATAAAGTTCTTTGTTTTTATCTTTTCTTATGTGTTCTGAGATTTGAATCTGTAATGGTCTAGACGTCTGCCCTATGTAATTTTGGCCACAGGAACATGGAATTTTGTAAACAACATTTTTTTTTTTTGTGTCCTCATTATTAGGCTTTATTTTAGTAACCTGACTTCTGATTGTTGATCCTGACTTAAAAACCGTTCTTAGCTGATGTTTATCATTAATACGTCTTATTTTTTCTGAGAGATTTTTAACATATGGTATGCAAACAGTTGTGATTGGTTTTATATATATATATATATATATATATATATATATATATATATATATATATACACACAAATTTTGATGTAAGCAATGCTTTTACTTTAAACCCAGGATTATCTGATCACTATTTACAGTCAATAACTATTGAAAAGAAACAAGAATGTTATAGAGAAAAAGTTACCAAAAGAATTTACACAGAAGACAACATTGAAAAACTGTATAATGAATTACAAAATACAAACTGGGATGCTATATATGAGATATCATTAATTAATGAAAACTGTAATAATAAAATTAAATGAAACATATAAAATATTTATTGAGACTTTTACAAATATACTTGATAGGAATATTCCCATAAAAACAGTAATAAAAAAAGACATGTAAAAACAAAAAAATGGATGACATCAGAAATAAAAAAATTAAGTTTGCTCAAGAGACAATATTATATACTGTATACTAAAACAAATGATGAAGAAACTTTAAAAACATATGACCACATTAAAAGAAGTCTAAGGAAACTGGTTAGAGAAAATAAAATTAAAGCAAATGGAGAATATATATATATGAATCCAAGAACAAAACAAAAGCTATTTGGTCTGTAGTTCAAAATGAATTGGGTACTAAAAGAAACGAAAATGAAAATGAAGAGGTCCCATTTTCTCCTGATATTATAAATCAATATTTTACTGATATCCCAAACAGATTAAACCTCACCCCTAGTATTGATAAAGCAGGGTTAAAATTGAAACTATATAAAGCAAGTATACCTTGTTCAATGTATTTGGCACCCACTAATGAAAAAGAAATTCAAAATATAGTAAAAAATTTACCAAATAAAAAGTCAGTTGGCTACGATGGAATATCACTTAATGTTTTGAAAAAATGCATAACAACAATCTCACCTTGCTTAAATTATATATTTAACCAATGTTTACATTACGGAATATTTCCAGATCTTCTAAAACAATCCACAGTGGTCCCAATTAAGAAAAATCCAAAATTAAAAACTATTGATAATTATCGACCAATATCTTTACTTCCTGTCCTCTCTAAAATTCTTGAAAAAATCTTATATGACAGAATTGTAAGCTTTATTTCACAAAACAAAATCTTAAATGAAGAACAATTTGGATTTAGAAAAGATAAATGTACTCTAAATGTTTTAACAAATTACGTAAACATAATATCTAAGAACATAGAGGATAAAAATTATATTTCTACAGTACAGTGTGATCTTACAAAAGCGTTTGACAGCATAAATCATAATATATTATTGAATAAACTTGAAAATTATGGTATAAGAGGAATTGCTTATGATATTATTTCATCCTATTTAAGAAATAGAAAACAGAAAGTCATTTTAAGAATGAAAAATAATACTATGGCACACTCCCAATGGCAAATAGTCAATATAGGAGTTCCTCAAGGTTCTATATTGTGTCCGTTATTATTCATTATATATGTATCTGACTTACCAGCAAACATAAAATATGGAAAAATTTTACAATATGCAGACGACACTTGTGCTTTTGTATTGGCTGGTAGTGAAAAAGAATTGGAATTTAAATTAAACTCTACAATTTTAAATATAAATGACTGGTTAAAAATAAATGGATTATGCCTTAATTGTAAAAAAACAAATATTATATATTATAAAACCCATAAATTAAATGAAGTAAAAGACATATACTGTGAAAATGAAAAGATCCCGGTTGTAAAAAACGCTAACATGCTTGGTATAAAAATCGATGAAGATTTTTCTTGGAATACCAACGTTGAAAGTATAGTGAAGAAACTAAATTCAGTGTGTTTTAGTCTTCGGATCCTATCAAAATGTGTCGATAGAAATATTCTAAAAATGTGTTACTTTGCTTATTTTCAAAACACTCTAAATTATTGCTTACCAATATTTTTTAATTCTTCAATTAAAAATCAGATGAAAATATTTAGAGTTAAAAAACGAGCTATCAGAATTATAAATAACGTACATCATTTGGAACATTGTTATAATTTATTCAAAAACAACAAAATTTTAACCGTATTTGGCTTGTTCATTTTTGAAATAACAAAATTTTATCTAAAGAATAAAGAGTTCATATATGAAGAATGTAAACATAACTACAATACCAGAAATTCATCACTAATTCCAACAAAAGGACACAGAACAACAGTATATGAAAAATCTCCTTATGAAGTATCCCGCAAAATTATAAATTTGATCAGAACGTATTATAATTTGGAAATAAAAACATCTAAAGATTTAAAAGTATTAAAAAATTTTCTTGAGGAAGAACCTTTATACTCCCTTAAAGATTTTTATGAGAAGAAGAAAAAAAAGAATCTTCATTAAAAAAAAGAAGAAACATCAAAATTTGGAAAATACTGGATAGAATTAGTTTATGAGAACATTATCATTAAGTTAGAAATTAAGAGTACCTAATGCATGTATACATGTCTGTAAGGTAAATAAAAATTTGAATTTGAATTTGAATTTGTCGTTCAACTAAGCTCAAACCATTATTAATTACATTTCCGTTGACCTTATTTAATGCCTTATTGATAATGCACTAAAAAATTTGAGTACTGATGAGTCTATTGTTGTACTTCCGGATAAAGGAGGGGCCGTGGTTGTTTTAGATAAGTCTGATTACAGGAAAAAGATTGATGAAATCATAGTTGGTGGCCAATACAAACAGCTTTCTAAAGACCCGACAACCTCAATTCAAAATAAAATAAAATTTGAACTAAAGAAAATAAAACTAGTTAAAGACAGTATTTTCTTTAGACTGAGCCCACAGTTCTCTAAACCACCCCATTTATATGGACTACCTAAATTACATAAGGAAGGTGTTCCACTAAGGCCAATTGTGAGTGCGATTGCTTCGCCTTACTATGAACTTTCGAGGTTCATACTTCCTATATTATCACCTCTTTCTGGCTTTATCTGACACATACATTAGAAATTCCGAGGACTTTGTTCAAAAACTTCAGTTATTTCCACCAACAGAGAATACCATTATTATCAGTTTTGACGTACGCAATTTGTTTCCGAATGTACCAATAGAACCATGTTTAGCAGTAGTTAGGAAAATGTTATAAAATGATCTCAGTTTAAGTGAAAGAACCAATATCCTCAACAATTATGGAACTTTTAGGTGCATGCATTAAATCTAACTACAGTACTTTCAATTTGAGGACAAGTTTTACGAACAAACAGAAGGTATGGCTATGGGTGGGGTCCTCAGTCCAGTATTAAGTAACATTTTTATGGAGGAGTTTGAAAATGTAGCACTTAAATACCCCCGTCGCAGCAGACCTGCGTACTCAGCGAATTTCCAATGGAATTTTGGTATATTTTCTATTACCACATAAAATCCATGGGGATGAGAGTATGTAGGTTTGTCGCCATATGGGTTTTGTTGGTAAATATAAGTTAAACCCTACCTAGTGATTGTACATACCAAATTTTATAAGGCTATGGTGTTCTTTTTATTTTCCCCATAAACCCTATAGGGGTGAGTACGTAGGTTTGCCGCCAAATGAGTTTTCTAAGCAAATATAAGTTAAACCCTTCCTAATGAATGTACATACCAAATTTTATCAAGATATATCAATAAATAAGCAAGTTAGAAGGTTTTGTTGATTTCCCATAAGAATAACATGAAAAACATACTTTTTGGATTTTCTCCATAACCATTTAAGCTGGGTAAAAAATTCAAAATACTAGATTGTTTGTTTTTTTAAGCTCTTTTAAATGGTTTAAGTTAAAATTGTTGAATTTTCTAAATAAAAGTAAAAAAAGCCAAAAACCCATTTTTAACCCTTTTGAAACCCCATAGAACCCTGTTCCCATGGTCCGATCATTCTGGTTCGCGAACTCAACCTAGTAGACGCTGGCTTACATCCCTGTACCAAATTTCATCAAAATCGGAGGTTCCGTTCAAAAGTTATCGTGTTAACGGACACATATATATATATATATATATATATATATCAGATATATATATATATATATATATATATATATATACATATATATCAATTTGAACGAACGGTGTTTTTGGCTTCTAGGGACCTCAAAACGAAAAAGTATCATGGTCCCGGGCTTAGGTCTTACCGTGACTACTACCGTAATAGCGTATTCCCTATAGGGAAATTCGCTAAAACTGTGAAACAAAGCCTAGGCTCTGGGTTCGCTATGTTGATGATGTTTTTTGTTGGTGGGAAGAGTCTGATGTGGAGCTCAATAAATTTAAAGATCATTTGAATAGCCAATATGGCACTATTATGTTCACTCTTGATCTTGAAGAAGATAATAAATTGCCAATCTTGGACGTATTGGTTCATAAGTTGAAAGATAGTTGGGAGACCTCTGTATATAGGAAGCCTACGGTGACAGGGCGATATCTTAGTTTTTCATCTAATCATCCCGAACATGTGAAAGTTGGGCTAGCAGTAGGACTAATAAAGCGGGGAAAAATATCTGCAGCAATATAGCATTTGAGAAGGAATTGGAAAACATTAAACATTCTTTAGAAAGGAGTATGGGTATCTGAGGAAAATTATTATTAAGGCATTAAATAAGGTCAACGGAAATGTAATTAATAATGGTTTGAGTTTAGTTGAATGACAAAAACGTAAGTAACAAGTATTTGCATACCATATGTTAAAAATCTCTCAGAAAAGTGACAAGTATTTGCATACCATATGTTAAAAATCTCTCAGAAAAAATAAGACGTATTGATGATAAACATCAGATAAGAACGGTTTTTAAGTCAGGATCAACAATCAGAAGTCAAGTTACTAAAATAAAACCTAATAATGAGGACAAAAAAACAAAAATGTTGTTTACAAAATTCCATGTTCCTGTGGCCAAAATTACATAGGGCAGATGTCTAGACCATTACAGATTCGAATCTCAGAACACATGAGAAAAGTTAAATAAAAACAAAGAACTTTATGGCTCCAAAATATGTGAACATGTGTTTGATACGGCCCATAGTATAAAATGGGATGAAAGTGTCATTTATATAAAGAATCTGGCTGGAAAAAACGTAATCTCATGGAATCATTGTTTATGGCCTTTGAGGAGCAGCCTATTTCACGCCTATCTGTTGAAATAAATCCTGTTTATTTGGAGTCAGAGAAAGCAGAGGTAAATCAGCTGACTGATAACACAAGCCTATGTTATCAATGAAAGGAATGAATAGGACCGTTGCTCCCTCTCCCCCGCCCCAAGCCAGGAACGATGAGTCACCGTCAATCGTGGTCAGATGCTCGGCTCGATTAAATAAATTGAAGAACCCTTGAAAACGGGAAACGTTTTTTATAGTTTCTCGAAACGTCGGGAGTAGATTGGCGTGTTTTGTAGGTTATTCGTTTTTATGTGTCCGTGTTCGTGTGTGTTTGTGTATTTTTTAAAAATTGAGAAGGCTCAAGAATCGCCGCATCCCTTCAAAACATCGCCATAAACCTGAAGGTGGGTAGTGCCCAATAATAATAACATTTGAATATTCATCACACCGCCTAAAAACATGTCTTTTAAAGAAACAATAATACCAAAATAATAACACCAAAAACAACAATAGAAAACAATGTGAACACAAACACTTTGCACACTGTGCGCCCAGTGGGGACCGGCAAATGATCAGCCGCGAACCAAGCACATGGACTGCACGAATAAGCGGCGAGCAAAATAACCTCTTCTGGCAATGGGTTAACACGTTGAGTGCGGAGTACGTTAATTAACGTAGAGCAACAGTGGCGCGGGCGGCTGCCTACGTTACTTTACGTAGCGCTAAGGCCCGAAACATAATGGTTCAGTGTGGGCTTAGCCATTGCTGGGAGAGGTTGATTCCCTCACCGCCTGTTGTGCCAGTTCATGTGCCCAATTCGGCATAGTTCGTTTCCCGGTCCGTCATTTTTTAAGGGGTGGGGAGGGTAGCGGCACATGCAGCGGCCTGCGTAATATTACGTAGCACTCTCGAATTGTGTAACATTGGTTCATTTGTTTAGTTTGGGCTTTAGCCATTGCTGGGAGAAGTTATAAGTGCTCGCCGTTTATTGATGCAGTCCATTTTCTAGGTTCGCAGACGATCGTTTGCCGGTTCCCCCGGGGCGCGCCGTGAACGAAGTGATAGGGCTTCACAGCGTTTTCTATTGTTATTTTTTGTGTTATTTGCGCAGTTTAGCAGGTAATTAAGACGAATCGATGGAGAACGTGTATTCTGATGATAAAAACCGCTTCGATGAGAGTTTTAAGTGACGATCCCCGACACCACCGGCGGACTACGTTAATTTACGTACCAGAAATGACGTCATGATATTTGACAGAAAATGGACGCCTAGACAACTTCTGGTGACTTTTTGACAAAATACAAGGAAATACTTAGTAATTAAACAAAAAACCTATTTCCGCAATTTTGGTACGCAATTATATCGATTTTCAGCACTCAACGTGTTAAGCCCACACTAAACGAACAAACCAGTGTTATACAATCTGGGAGTGCTACATAATATTCCGCAGGCCGCTGCACATGAAGCTGCCCTTTCCACTCCTAAAAAACACAACAGGCGGTGAGCGAACCAACCTCTCCCGGCAATGGCCAAGCCCATACTGAACCATTATGTTTCGTGCTGGAGTGCTATGTAAATTAACGTAGGCTGCCGCCCACGCCATTGTGGCACTGCGTTAATTAACGTACCTTGCACTCAACGTGTTGAGCATGAAGAATGCAAAGTGATGATGGCATGTTTCAGTACCTACGCCAGACGAGGAAGAAACGCTTTAAGGCATTTTATCGTCGTGTCGCGTTTTGTTTGATGTAGTATGCTTCAGCTTTATTTAAACTCATACTAACTGAGCCATATGGACTCGTGGCTTACACATTTGGTTGCCTGTACATTGGATGCTGCCCCTTCTTAGTGACGCTAACAATATGAGAAATCTGATAAATTATCTATTGTTTGAAAATCTCATTGAAATTTTGGTCAAGTTTTACTCAGTGTAGAAACCTGAGTGAAACCAAATAATCTGCATGCTCTTAATATTTTAGAATAAATTGAACTAATCCCTAAAAAGTCCATGGGATTTTAGGTTTTTTATGATTAAAATTGGCATTTTTTAGTGAAAATATAATTATCTTTCATATTTCAAGGCCGGAAAAAGGGAGGGAAAAGTAGCAAAATCAGTATTGACCAAGGTGCAACTCTTAAAAAATCAACCGATCCCATCAACTTCCACCCAAGCCTGCCACCGTTTATTTAACGTGGGCCCTCCCACCAACTTTGCCACAGATCGGCTAACCCTTTAAGAGTTGCACCACCAGGTCAGGGTTTGGTCGTGAGCGGATTCGAACCCGCGCCGACGCAGACATCCTGGCCAAGGATGCCTACGCCTTAGCCATCGGAGCTATCACGACAGGCAGCCTAGACACGAGAATTTGGGTTTTGAATAGTGCGCCCCAAGCAGGAAAGACTGTAGGACGTTGGTATGTGAGTTCGCTACAAAAGCACAGCATCAAGCCACTACACCCAATTCACAAGAAACAATTTGGGCATAAATGGGTTAAATTATTTTCAAGACACATTACTTTAATATTTAACAACTGTTCAGAGGAGTCTGTACAATTTTTGTCTAAAGCCCAACTTATGGCTGCCTCGCAAAAGGTTTCAAATTCACAATAAAAGAAAGGTTAACTCAGGTATGAAAAAATAATTCAAAATAGGAAGTACTGTACTATAATTTCTTTTTTAATTGTGTCTCAGTTTTTGTATGATGTCAATGACTAGACCTTGGTGCATTCTGGTATTGCACTCCATTTCCCTTCTTTTTCACATATTATATATTCACTGCCAACAACAGCATAACCTAAAACAAATCACAGAGTAAAAAAAATTTTAATCTACAATTTTTCATATAATTCTGTCCTATTTTAAAAACATATGTGAAAGAGAATGAGTGAGTTCTTTGAATAGGAGAAACATTACCAACCGATGTATATATTACATATAATAATGGCAATTATTAATGTATAATAGTTGACCATTTTAAATAAACAACCACTTGACTAGGAAAGTATTGTCTAGGACTTAAACAAATGAATATTTGAGAATAGCAATGCTCATTAGGAACAGTCCAAAAATAGGTGACTCCATTCTTGCTAAAATTAGAATATGTAGAATTTTATAATTAATTAATATAAAACTATTTTAAATTTAACTAGCCAGTAATTTATATAATTTTTATTGAAGATGCCTTCTGGAAATTGGTTAAAGTCATTATCCATCAGATACTTTAAATATATTACATAATACCCCCGTCGCAGCAAATTAGTAATATAAAGTTTGATCATATGGACCTGTAAGCAAAATTTCATCACGTGCTCATAAATAAGGAAATTAATGTCTATTCTCCAAATTATGATAAATATAGGGAAAGAGTATACAGGGATGCTGCCATAGAGAACACTGAACGTAGGTATTTTTAGCATAAAAAATGTCTTTCGACCATGTGAAGCCATATACGAAGTTTCATCAATATCTGTCAATAAATAAAGGAGTTTGCCTATTCTCTATATGATGAACATGGGAAAAGAGTATGCAGGTTTTCTGCCATGATAAGTACAAAAACCAAGATTTTTACCATAAACGTATGGATCTCAACCAAATAAAGCGAAATACAAAGTTTCATCTATAGTTGGTGCTAATAACATTTGTGAAAGTGCTGTTGTATGGTCTGATATTATATTGTAAAATTTAAGTTTAAACTGCATCTATAATTGTAAAATTCTAATAGTTTAAAGCAGTAAAGGGTTTTTAACAATTATAAGTGATTTTTTTGTGGTGTTATAGAAGAAACTAAGTATAATTTAAATGTTAAATATACTCACATCAAGGTGAAAGCACAAGAGTTTTGCTCACATTAGGGAAAATAGTATTTGTGTCAAAATAACTATACAGAACATTATTAATATTAAACATTTAAAACTAAAGAACACTTTTTTATTGGAAGAAGGAAATTTACTGTGTAAAGTTCATAAAGTTACACAAGATAATTAAGGTATTGAATTACGTTGTAAAACACCACGTCATCTTAACGACCTGCCAAACTTTGCAAGAAACAAGTTCACCCACACCCGTGGCCAAGCAGACTGAGATAAGCTAACTGACCTTTAAGCTGTGCTATCAGATGTATCATCTTGGCTAATTAAGTAATGTTACAAATGATGTCCAGGAACTGACAAATGGTTATTCTAAGAATGACTTTGTTCTTGTCATTGGTGGAACTAACAATGTGCAAAGTAAAGGAGAGAAGAATATTTTGAAGGAGTTCGATGTCATAATGGAAAGGACAAGAAAAACTAATCTAATTGTTGCCACACTACCTATGAGACACGATAATCCAGAATTAGACAGCAAAATTAATTGGATCAATCATAAACTAACTGAAAAAATAAAAAACTCAGACAGTGACGTCAGATTACTGGATTTGTATCTTTTACCTCGCCATTTTTATACAAATCATGGCTTGCACTATAACAAAAAAGGAAAAAAGAAAAGTTGCAGAAGAAATTGTAAACATAATTCATGGCTCCATGATGGGGAACCTTGATAACAATCAATCTAAACTTGACTAGGGGTACCTGTGCAGCGCAATGCGCTGCATATTTCAGAGTGCTTGGATTACACCAACAACCGTCCCTTTTCCTAGTTCAGACCTGTTTAAAAATTCATACCCAAATTTAGACTTTTGCTTTAATTTTTGTAGACTATACGGGTACTTTTTGTTGTTGTGTTGATACCAATATGGCAACCAATAAGAGCTTATTTTAATATTCAAATGTGATTTTTTGTACATGAGAGGGAATTTTTTCTGGGGTTGAGGATGTTACTAAATTTATTTTTGTGTCAAAATATGCATAAATCCAAAGTTCAACCAAAATCCATCCGCTACATGTGCAATGCAATATCGCAGTAGACACTCCTCCTATAATTGTGGAATTGTGTTGACATTTCAGACAATTTTTTTTGTATTCGTCTTTTAACATGTGTTGTCTGCTTTACTATCAGCAGCTGTTTTATTTAGAAATTCAATGAAAATTATTCCCTATATTAATTTTATCGACAAAAACCAACTTTAAGGGTTTCCCATACCCTTCAGAATAAAATATAAAAAATCTTAAACCTTTTTGAAAACTACGAACTGAGGCGAATTTATTGACACCTTAAACGTTACATTTGGTCCAGAAATCAAGGAGGATTTTTGTTAACCTTGCTCCAAGGTAATTTACCTTGAGTTGCTTTGAATAAAAATTAAATTAGAGTGAAAATCAGATTACACTATATTGGTATTTCATCAATCGATCTTCATCACTAATTCTCCAACTTCCCAATGTGATAGTGTTGAGATTTGGTAGTTGTTATTTTAGGTCTAAATTAGCTAGGATTACGTGATGGTTCTTATGCCGAATTGTCCTAGAACTTCTGCCTAAAAGTCCTATAAAATTTAAAATAAATTCACAGATGTTGGATCTAGATAGTTCATCACATAAAAAACTTAAATTACAAAAAAAGGTAAATCAATATTTAATTACAACTCTCTGGTCCTGTGTGAGCTATGCAGCACTAACTGTGACTGTTTTTGTAGTTTAGTACTGTATAAGCACAGAGTAAGGAACCTTTACTCTGTAAAGGTTCTTTACTCTGTGGTATGAGTTAGTAGTCGACATAGTGAAAGGGTCCACACTATTACTATTTATAACAACTAAAACCTCTTTAACTTAACTTTCCATGGCATTACAGAATTTAAATAAGTAAATCACAAAAATTAAGAAAATCTACATCTTTGATGGTGTGGTCCATTTTTGTTTGATGTGGCATTTATATTTTGGTTAAAATTTCTCTTTATACAAACAGTTTTTGCAATAAGCTTTTTATCTATACTGGAATTAAAATACTTTTAAATGTTGTCTCAGGTGTTTTAATATGTTCTGCATACATTGTGCATTAAATTTGTAATAGTATCACAGTAAACAGGTTATTATTAAATTTAGACCATCAACCAACTATCCCTTTTCCTAGTTAACAGCATTTTGAAAACCGATGTACAAAGATTTGGCGTTTTAATTTTTGTTAACTTTCGTTGTTGTTTCAATACTAATCTGATAACCCATAAGAACCACGTCAAAAATTCAATTTCCAAACTTGTTTTTGTACAGGAAAATGAATTTTCTGGGGTTTACTAAACTTATTTTTGTGTCCAAATACACATAATTACAAAGTTCAAGCAAAATCTACCTGCTACATTTTAGGGGAAAAGGTAAAGCACACTATTTTTTCCATACAATAAGCACTCCTTGTATTAAAGTATGTAATTGTGTTGATATTTCAGTACCAGTAGTTCAACTGTTACTATTCAGCTAGCTTTTAACATGTGTTTGTTTGTCTTATTATCAACAGCTGTTTTATTTAGCAATTCAATATAAATTGTTCCCCATGTTAATCTTATGGACAAAATACGAACTTTAAGGGCTTCCCGTGGGCTCCAGAATTAAAATATCAAAAATCCAAAACCTTATTGCAAAACTACGAACTGAGGCCATTCTTTTGACACCTCAAACTTTAAAATTGGTCCAGAAATAAGGGAGGAGTAGTGTTAACAAAAAAAGGGCATCACGTATTATATATATAGATGCATCCTTAGTGGTTGTCAAAGCAGATATGGAATTAGTTATACACAAGCTCAGAGACAAGAAAAAAGTTGCATTCGCCCACTGTATTTCTAGGGATGTGGAAAATCCTAGGAACATGAGTGCAGGTGTGGCTACCACTTTTAGGAAGCACTTTAATAAACCTTTGAAGACAGATTTCTCAACAACAAATTTAACAAATCAGGAAGTCAACGGTATGTCAGTCTATGGACTAGTAACCAAACCTTCTTTCGACTCCAAACCAGAAATTGCAGAATATGACATGGCGTTTGAAAACCTAACACAGGACTTTAAACAAAAGGGTTTTGAACTGCTGGTTTGCTCACCGATGGGGTATGTGAGGGATAATATACCCCTTATCACTCAACTACATCAGTTTCACCAAAAACCAGGAGCTAAGGTAAACGTTATTGAGAAAGATGAACACTCAACAAGAACTCTTCGTGGGGGCCTCTCCTATTTTGAGTTTGTGGCAGGCATTAGACGCAGACGGCACTTCACCAAACTGACGGAGCAAATTAAGTCGGCACAACAGAATTCTCCAACTCAAGACGATGCTCAGAGATCTCCAGTTGACAACAGCAGGGAAAATTTGGGACAAAGTATTGTAAATAATGGTATAGGTACTCCTCAATGTATTCCTGCCCTTATCCAGTCACCCACTGTGCAAACCCATAATTTGAATAATACCACCAATGTTCCTCAACCTGTTCAAGTTCTCACTCCACCATCAACTTTAAACTCTCGTCGACCTCCAATGAATCCAATGACTTAGAGAGTTTAAAACAAAATCGCTCTAGCTGGCTTATGCATCTTAATATACAAGGGGGGGTTGTGTCTAAACTTATGAAATAAAATTGTTTTTAGATGAATCAAAAGTAAATGTTTTATGTTTAGTAGAGCACTGGCTTAAAAAAGTGATCAAATGAATGTTTTAAATGGCTTAAATGGATATACTTTAGCTGGATATTATGGTAGAGATAATGGAATTCATGGAGGGACAAGTATTTTAATTAATTCAAGATTAGAATTTTTTGAAAGATCAGATTCAGTGTGTATTTTGAAGATTTAGTTTTTGAAGGTTGTTGTATAGAAGTGCCAAGGTTGAAATCAATTGTATTCTCAATTTATCGTGTACCTAATTCAAGTAATTTTAAGTTCTTTATTACAAAGTTATTTATTACAAAGAATTTATTACAATTATTAAAGAAAGAAGCGAAAAACAAATCTGTATATATTGCTGGCGACTTTAATGTGGATGTCTTAAATACTTGCAAACTTAAGGCACAAAGAGATACTTTTGTCAATCTTTTACTCTTATACGGTTATGAATTTTACTCTGAAAAGCCGACTAGAATAACTTTAACCACAAAGACATGTATAGATAATATTGTATCAAATGGGAGTAAAATTTCTCCGACCTATCTAAATATTGAAACAGGCTTGTCTGACCATAGAGCTTTATTTATTATGACAGAGAATCAAAGTTCAAAATCGCCCAACACAAACCCAAAAAAAATAATCTTTTCTGAAAAAAATATCAAAAGGTTTTTGCAAGAACTCAAAAATTCTTCTTGGAATGTTTCTCTTAAAAATGATATACAAAAAAACGTTGACAATTTTTTCATTACTTACAAATTGAAATTTGAACATTGTTTTCCACTCAAAAGTGTAAAAAAAAATTAACAGTGGCAATCAGATAAATACTAAAAAATGGGTGACTCAGGGTATAAAAATAAAAATATCTAGTATTAGGAAACGTGAGCTTAGCTACAGAGCCAAATTTTCTGACAATCAAAACTTTATTAATTATGTTAGAAGATACAAAAAGGTGTTTAAGTCTGTATGTAACTTAGCTAAAAACTTTCAAACTGTGATTATATTAATAGAGCAGATGATAAAAGTCAGGCTGTATGGGCAGTTGTAAATTCAGAGCTTGGGCGGGGAAGAAAGAAAGAAAGCTTTTCCAATATCAGTAATCAAGACAAAGTCATTTCGGATGGGTTGGAAATAGCTGAGCATTTCAATAGTAAATTTTCTGAAGTTGCTAAAGGTAATATGATAATGTTTAATCAAGCTGATGCTCAGAGACTTTTGAACAATTTTGACTTTGTAAAGAGTGTACCTCACTTTCAATTTAAACAAGTTTCAAGAGCAGAAGTAGTAAAAATGTTCTCATCCTTAAAAAACAAAATGTCGGCAGGTTGGGATGAAATTCCAACAAAGTTATTAAAAATGACTTCTGAAATTATTGCTGGACCTTTGAGCCTGATAATCAATCAGTCTTTCCAAAATGGAACTTTCCCATATCAACTTAAATTTGCTGAAATAAAACATCTATTTAAAAAAGGTAGTAAAACAAATTCTGATAATTATCGCCCTGTATCAATTTTGCCCGCTTTTTCTAAAATATTTGAAAAAATAGCTTATAATCAATTGTCTAACTTTTTTGAGTCAAATAATATGTTTATAGCAGAGCAGTATGGATTCAGATCTGGGAGCAACACAATAAAGGCTTTAGCTGACTTTTTTTGGGATGTAAACTGTGGATTGGATGAATCACAGAATATAGCTGGCTTGTTCTGTGATTTATCCAAAGCCTTTGATCAGGGCCGGCGAGAGCGATCGCGGGCCCCAGGGCTGGACCTAATCCGGGCCCCTAGGTAAGGTATGCATGAAGGCGTTTTGTTTGTGTGGGGTACCAGGGGTCTAGGGATACTCCCCAGACTGGGACCCCAGTCCCTGAGAACAATGTTGAATTACAGATAAAATAACTCATTTTGGTGTAATCTAGACCTGTTTTCACTTATTCATTCATAACTTATCTTTTCAGACTGTTTCATATTTAAGTAAACCACAAATTTAGGCACTAATTGAAGAAATACAAAATGGTTTTAATTGAAACCTTTTCAAAAAAAAAAAATTATACAATAGAAAATTTAAATTAAAGCATCACAGATATGTAAATGTTGAATTAATTGAATAGACAATGGTATTTAAAAAAGAAAAATACAACATGTATTAATTGAAGAAATTGATTTTATTAATCCATATACATAATTATTACGTACTAGAGATCGCCTCGTGATCGAAATTCGATCAAAATTTCAGTTGATCTGGACCCAAGAAACTTAAAAACATTTTAGAACTAAAACATCTGTTCTTCCTAATTTTCTAGCAGTTGTTTTTACAACAGCTGTCTAATGATTCATTCAATTCTCTTTTCTCCATAAGATTAACATTGGAACTTCAAAAGCCTGTGAGGCGTAGCCCTGGAGTCCGATCGGAATTAGAATGCGATTTTGCTCATCTACAGAACACTATCTTTCCAATGGTATGCCCGGATTTCTCCTACAATGCACACAAGCTGAGAAAAAAGGAGGAAACGAAACATGCTTGCCTATTAATATATAGATAATTCACGTAGATAAATTATATCTTTAATTATATACAATTATAGATAAATTATATCCGGCGGCTGGGCCGGACCTGCGGGTCACCACAGTACTAAAACCCCTCACCTTCAAATTTACCGTTTCTTTTCTTCTATTCTACAATAGAAGAAAAACTCAAGTTTTGCCCTACTGATTAATGCATTACACCCAACTTTATTTTTAGATAAGAAGTCTGTTAAAGGAAATATTGCCCGGTTAAAAAGACCACTGATTTGCATTTTAAACCAGACCTAGGGCCCCGGGGCTGTAGCCCCCCCTACCCCCCCCCTGTCGCCGGCCCTGCCTTTGATTGTGTAGTATATGACATTTTATTTTCAAAATTAGAATATTATAATTTTTCCCAAAGTGCTTTAAAATGGATACAGTCTTATTTAAACAATCGTTTTCATCAAACAATTGTTTTCAAAGATAATAATTTAAATTTTTCAGAATGGAAGGAAAGCCTTTGTGGTGTACCCCAAGGATCAATATTACGTCCACTTTTGTTTCTAATTTATATAAATGATCTACCATGCAATCTAAATTCAAAAATTATCCTTTATGCTGATGACACGACTGCTATATTGAAAGCAAACAATCCAAACAGTCTACAAGGTTTGACAGACAGTGCTTTTGAACAATTAAACAAGTGGTTTACAGCTAATGGGCTTAAACTAAATGGTTCAAAGACCCAAATAATTCATTTTAAAACCACTCATAGTCGGGAAAAATTTAAATTGAAAATTAACTTACCAGGAGAAGTTATTGATCAGGTAAATTTAACAAAATTCTTAGGAATGCAAGTACAAAATAATTTAAAATGGAATGAATATTTACATATTTTAGCTAAGAGTCTGAACACAATCTGTTTCCAGATGACAGTCCTTCAGAACATAACAGATCTAAAAACTAAATTGATTGTTTATTATGCTCTTTTCATCTCTCATATTCAGTATGGAATTGAATTTTGGGGTAGTAGTTCCAACGCCGATCTAATTTTCAAGATACAGAAAAAGATCCTGAGGATCATGACGTTTTCCCATCCCAGAAGCTCTTTTAAATATTTATTTACTGAATTGAAAATATTGACATTACCTTCCTTGTACATATTAAATGTTTTGTTATTTATAAAAAGAAATTTAAATTTGTTTTTGAATAAAGAACTAAATTGTGTATTTTTTAGCTAAATCCAATGGTGAAAATAAAAATTTTAAATTTAAAAAAAAAATTACACGTGAGAAACGCAAAAAACTGATTTTTGGGGTATAAAACCCCTCAAAACTATATCAACCTACCGGAAGGGGTAGGTTGATATATCTGGTTTACGAACTCACATAAATAAAGGCAGGCTTACACATCTCTACCAAATTTGGTCTCGATCAGACCGTTTTTATGAGAGTTATCATGTCTATAGGGACACATACATACATACATATATAAATTTTAATGACTATTATTTTTGGTCTCTGGACACCTCAAAACGAAAAATTAACATGGTACCGGGCTTAGGTCTCACCATGAGACCTACGGTAACAGCTTTCTTCCTATAGGAAATTTGCTAAAATTGGCAAATAATTGAAAGATCAAGTATTTTGATGCCCTCATCACCCCTAAATTAAGTTATTCACACAACTATAAATTGATTAAAATATGATTTGCATTTTTATCGTATATTAGGGTTTTCAAATGGGCTTTTACTGTTAGAAAACTATTTCATTTTTAGGTGCTGCTCAGGTGTTTTTTAAAGCTCCTCAAACATTTGCACATTTACTGATTATTTTTAATAAAATAAAATAGTCAATGCTTGTTTGCAGATGCAACAAATTATTTTAAAGGGCAACACATTTAATTACCACAATTTACAGCTACAGTACACTCTTGTTCATCGGAACTAATGAGGCGGACGGCCGGTTCGGATGTCGAAAAATTCCAATGAAGCGGATGTCGTCACCACTAGCGATTACTGTTCCACACATTGTATATCACTAGGGACGCTTCACAATAAAAACACCACTTCACTAAACAGAACTTTATTAATCACCACAATAAACACATACAAAGATCAGTACTCAATAGCACTATATCAATGTAGCTCCACTGTTCACTAACTGACTACCACTGACTCACTCTACTGAACACAACTGAACTGAACTGACTGACTATGCGGGCGCAGCCCAAATATATACATTCTAAAACTGTACTAGTCATTTCCAGAGAATTCGGATTTCTCTATGTCGTGTATATTCGAGAGACAGACGGCTCTGGAACAAAACTTAGAGGTTATGTGTACTAAACAATAACACATATAAACAATGTCCTACAATATCCAATAAAAGAAATGTATCTCCTATCATAACTAGATAAAAGCGTAAGTACTGTTAGTACTGTTAAATAAACATTAATGCTATCAAACATATATTGAATTCCTTATTCTATCATTTTCTAGACGTTCGTTCTATTAATTTCTAGATTGCTTTGGTAGCCTGTTCCTGTAACCACTATAGAACTGACAACTAATTAAATAATATGCAAATAATAAATTATAGAACCTAATAATAATTAATTTTATTTACAAGGTTACTGAATGAATAAAGGTTATTGGGATATTGAAGGTTTTAACAAAAGGCTAAGGCTGGCAAAATATTGTAGGCCTAAAGCAATTAGGCTAAAGCATACATGCGACAATTATCCCCCCTAAAACCTTCAATATCATCATCAAAATTTACAAACTTAACATTCTTCTACCTATCTTTATTCCATTTTTTTTTTTTTTTTTTTTTTTGTACCTTACACCATAATACTAAGGTCCTTGTCATGCTGAACTTCAGGAAATCTCGCCGGTCGATCTTCAGGATGAAATATCGTTGGCTGATTTCTGGACTCAGCAGGCTTCTTCGTTTCCGGTATCCAACGATGATCCTCATTACTGATTTGATGCTGAACTTCAGGAAGTCTCGCCGGTTGATCTTCTGTATGAAGTATCGTTGGCTGATCTTCTCTGGAGTCAGTAGTCATTTCGAGTTGAGGTATCTCACGTTGATCCTCTTTACTATCCTTTATAACCCTGGGGTTCACAGGTATTCCAGTGGCTGACAGAGAGCCCAGGGATGATTCTGTAATTTTGACACTCTTAGCAAATTTCAATTCAATCTGTTTAAATTTCTTTTCTAATTGTTCCTCAAAGTTGATAAATTTATCCTTAATTTCGTTTGAATCTCCTTCTTCCTCTTCTAATTTTGAATCAACTTTATTTTCAAGACAATTTACCGTGGTTTCCATGTTTGCCATATCCGATTCTAAGGAAGTAATTTTATCATGAATTTTCAACATATTTTCTTTGAAATTAGAGTCTAATGATTTCATTTGCTCAGACTGAGCATCCAATTTTTCTTCTAGTGTTTTTGCTTGAGCCTCTAATTTATCTTCTAATGCTTTTGCCTGAGTTTCTAATAATTTCGATTGGGCATTCATCCCTTCTAAAATTGCTGTCAATTGTGCAGACATGTTACTCACCCTATCAGCTGGTTCTTCAAATTCGAAGGTGTCCGGGTTTTCTCCAGTGTCCAATAAATGCTGCCGAAGACGCATCTCCAAGTCGGTCTTTGTTCCCGAGGACGGCAGGCCTCGTTCCTCTAACACCCGACGTAATGCAGCCAACGTTAACTTGTCAATCTTCATGTTGTAAAGTCCTGTCACGGTCGCCAATTTGTCGTCACCACTAGCGATTACTGTTCCACACACTGTATATCACTAGGGACGCTTCACAATAAAAACACCACTTCACTAAACAGAACTTTATTAATCACCAAATTAAACACATACAAAGATCAGTACTCAATAGCACTATATCAATGTAGCTCCACTGTTCACTAACTGACTACCACTGACTCACTCTACTGAACACAACTGAACTGAACTGACTGACTATGCGGGCGCAGCCCAAATATATACATTCTAAAACTGTACTAGTCATTTCCAGAGAATTCGGATTTCTCTATGTCGTGTATATTCGAGAGACAGACGGCTCTGGAACAAAACTTAGAGGTTATGTTTACTAAACAATAACACATATAAACAATGTCCTACAATATTCAATAAAAGAAATGTATCTCCTATCATAACTAGATAAAAGCGTAAGTACTGTTAGTACTGTTAAATAAACATTAATGCTATCAAACATATATTGAATTCCTTATTCTATCATTTTCTAGACGTTCGTTCTATTAATTTCTAGATCGCTTTGCTAGCCTGTTCCTGTAACCACTATAGAACTGACAACTAATTAAATAATATGCAAATAATAAATTATAATAATAATAATACTTTATTGCATAACAATAAATTGCATTGCAAATACATAATTTATAGTTATATTAACTTATAATAAATAATCTATTTTCTTTAATCTTCATCATAATTTTTTCTTTTTCTATCTTTATACATAGTCAATTTGTTTTTTCTTCATAAAGTCTTCAATGCTATAAAGTGCTTCTTCCAACAAAATCAATTTAATTTGTTTCTTAAAAATCCTTATATCTTTTTGATTTTTCAAGTTTTCTGGCAATTTATTATAAAATTTAATTCCTTGGTATTGTAAATGACTTTGAAATAATTTTGTATTGTGTTGAGGAATTTCTAGATGAGATTTATTACGTAATTTTGTATTTTTATTTACTTCAAAATATTTCAAATTATTTTTCACAAACAGTAATGATTCATATATGTATAATGAGGGAAAAGTCATAATTTTATTTATCTTGAAGAGATCTTTGCATGGATAGTATTTAGATTTTTTAAAGATGGTCCTAATCGCTAATTTTTGTAAAATAAATACTTGGTTACTTCTTGATGTTGCATATCCCCATATATTTATTCCATATTTCATTTGTGAGTAAAAAAGTCCATAATATGCAGACAACATTAATTGGGTATCACAAAATTTAGATAATCGTCTTAGAAGAAAAATTGATGTGCTTAGCTTTTTGCAGAGGTTGTTAATATGTATATTAAAATTAAGATTTGCGTCAATTGTTAAACCTAAAAATTTGACATGTTTTTCGCCTTCAATTATGTTTCCATCCATTTCTAATGTAATACTGTGATCTTTTCGATTTCTTATATGTTTAAAATCTATAAATTGTGTTTTTTTCGAATTTATCTTCAACCCATTCATATTGCACCATTGTATAAGAGAGTTAGCTTCAATGAATGCATCAACTTCTAAATTTTCTTTTTTTAAATTGGACATAAATAAAGTAGTGTCGTCAGCGAAGAGAACAATATCTGAATTTCTTGAACATTCGTTAATGTCATTTATATACAGTAAAAAAAGAATTGGGCCTAAAACAGATCCTTGTGGCACTCCTGTCATACATTCTAACTCCTCCGAGCTTTCATATCGCAAACATTTGTTGGTATCAATATATGGAATCTGTACAGCTTGAGTTCGTTTTTCCAAATAAGATTTAAACCATTTATGACTAATACCACGTATTCCTATGGCTTGCAATTTATCTAATAGCAATTGATGTGATACCATATCAAATGCTTTTTGTAAATCTATAAATATGGCTAAAGCATTTTCATTTTTATCAATGGCTTTTATTGCAGACGATATTAATTTATAGATTGCATTAATTGTATTTATGTTTTTTCGAAATCCAAATTGATTATCAGATAGTAAATTGTATTTTTCCAGGAAAGAATTTAAACGATCTAAAATGATTTTTTCAAAGATTTTGCTGAAGGTTGAAAGGATAGATATTGGGCGGTAATTATTACATTCAAGTGGACTTCCTTTTTTATATATAGGTTTTACAATAGATTTTTTTAGGTTAGAAGGGAATTCACCAGTTTGCATAGATTCATTTATAATATATGTAAGTGGTGTGCATATCTCCTCAAAGCATTCCTTGACAATGATTGAAGAAACTCCATCTATTCCAGCAGAATTAGATGATTTTAATGATCTTATTATTTCTTTAATTTCTTCCCTTGTAGATGGGTATAAGTACAATGAATTATTACAACTTTGTTTACAATTATTATTCAATTTGTTACACATATTAGTTTGATCCCTATATGTATTTCCCACATTTATGAAATAATTGTTAAATAAATTTGCTATTTTGGGTTTGTTACTAATAATATTTCCAAGATTATCTTTCAGAGAGAATTCAGGTATGGGTTTCATATTTTTTGTCAATTTATTTTCGTTGATAATTTGCCAGTAAGCTTTTGATTTATTCTTTGAATTTTCTATTCTTTTTCTAATATTTAAAGCCTTTTCACTTTTTATTCGATTTCTGAATTGTAGTTTAATTCTTTGATAGTTAATTTTTTGGGGATCAGAAGAAGCCATGTCTTTGGTTAAAATATATTGTTCTTTTACTTGTCTTCGTAATTCATTTGTTTCTTCTGTAAGTTTGATTTTGTTAGAGGTTTCCCGGTTTAATTTAACTTTTTTCATTGGTAGACATTCCTCAAAATATTTTGTGAAAATTGATATAAATATATCATATTTTTCACTCACAGACAGAGAGGTGTTATACATTGACGTCCATGATTCATTTTTGAGCAAATATCTTAATTTTGAAATTTGCATTGTAGATAGCTTTCTGACAAATTTGAATTTTGGAATATTTAAGTCAGTATTCATTGATTTCAATTCTGCTACTTGAGCGTGGTGATCAGATAAAGAAGTTATTAAAACATATCCAGTCATGACTTCAGATCGTAAATTTGAAAATATGTTGTCCACCCTTGTTTTTGAATTTTTGAATTCTCTAGTAAACGTAAATATAGACTGATTAAGATTGAAAGTTTTCATCATGTAGATCAATTTTCTTGTAATAGATTTATCTTTGGCACAGTCAATATTAAAGTCTCCTGTCACTATAGTATCATACTTATGTTTGCTAAATTGTTCTAAACAAGTTGAAAGTCTATCAAGAAAGATATCATAATTTCCAGAAGGTGGTCTGTATATACCTAATATTAATAATTCACCTTTAAATTGTTTTATTGTAATTCCTGCTATTTCACAATGTCCTTCTATACAAAATTTAGCAACGTCAATCACTTCAAAGTTTATATTTTTGTTAACAAATATTGCAACGCCACCTTTTCTCATATTTTTCCGACAGTAGTAAGAACTGATAATTAAATTATTCATTTGAATGGTATTTAACTGATTTTCTTTTAAATGGTGCTCTGATAAACATAAAACCATTGGTGCCTCGTTTTGAATTAAATCTTCAAGCATTTCAAATTTATTAGACATCCCGTCAATATTTTGATGAATTATTTTAAATTTTGATCCAATGTCATTTTTTGGATTTGCTGTTGCCTCATTAGTTAGGCCTACATTTTTTGATGTCAAAATTGTTTGTATTTTATGTATCCCATGCCTAAAAAATGTTGCTCTGATAGATATGTACTATTCCTTTTATTGTTCGTTTTATGATATGTTTTTTCCCTTCGTTCACTTACTATCACAGGAATATAATTTTTCATGCCATTCAATCGCGTACTAATAATATTCATTATTATTTGTGATAGTTTGCGTTTTCCTAAAAAGTTAAGATGGAGTCCATGAATTGTATAATCATTTCTTTTAAGAAAGTTAAGAGGCAAAAAAGTCATATGCATGTATTTGTTAGTCATATTTTTCAATTGTTGGTTTAATTTCCTTATTATAATATTCATATAGGGTTGATCATATCGAAATGGAATAGATAATATTATTATGTTAGTATGTGACAATGTTTTTAATTTGGTTTCTATTTTGGCCACAAGTTTATCAACTTCAACTGTAGACTGATCATCAATATCATTCGTACCACCAATTATTATAGTATAGTCATTTTTATCTAAGTTTTTCGTCTCAGATTCTACAGTTGCCAAGATATTATCAATCTTACCATTAGGGTAAATAGTACCACAAACATTGGAATTATTTTTAAGAGAGTTATTGAGTAACGTAACAAGTTTTCGTCCGTGACTATCACTAAAAATTTTAATTTTAGATTTATTATTTGGTATTTTCTTATTTCTATCTTTAATGCTGTCATGTAAATGGTTTTTGCTAAAACTATTATTTAGTTTAGACATTCCTCTGCCTTGACCTTGACTATCGTTATAGAGGGAAATAAAAGGCGCCACTGTCTTATTTGATTTACCTTCATTATTATTTATTTTATTCCCAAGTCTTTCTCGTCTAGTTTTTTTACTTTCTAAGTCTTTTGTTATTACTGGAGTTTGGTTTTTCTGAGAGCTTTGTTTAGATCCATTGTGACTTTCCGCTTGATAGTCGACATTTAACGTTTCAAATATATTCAATGAAGAGAATGAAATATTCTGCTGTAGCGGTGTTTTTGCCTTATTATGTCTAATTGTTTTGCTTTTTACGGTCACCCTGGGAATTTCTTCTGTTCTTCTTACTATATCATTTTCATTTCGTCCAATATCATCTATTCCTTTCTTTATGGCATCAAATCTATCTGATAATTCCTCAAAAAAATGTTCATTTCTCATGATAGATACAATGTCCGAATGATCTGCTGGTACATATTTTGGAATGTCTCCTGCTTCAAAAGTATCAAGTTTATTAGTGTTATTTGTAAATTGACTTTTATAATATTCTTTTTCTTTCATTACTTTTTCTAATTCAATCTCTAAACTAAATACTTTACTCATCAAGCATTCATTTTTATAGAGCAATAGTTCAATGTCATTTGGGAAATGCGTTTCTGATTGATAATTGTCCTCAGTTTGTGTGCTCATATTAACAAAAATATATTTATTTTTCGGAATTTCACTCGGGTCATTGGTGTTCATGGTTCTAACATTCTTTGTAGATTCCATTACTATACATTTTTTAGATAATTTATTTTTAGAATTTTTTGGAAGTGTCTTGGAAATTTCTGTCCTTGTAGAACACATTTCTTCTTTCTTCTTCTTTTGCGACCGAGTTTTTATAATTGGTGAAAAAGGTTTGAACATAACTTGTTTGTTTATTTACGTCCAATGTTTTAAGTTTTAATTTGAGGTTAAAATTAATATAATAAATTTTTGTTGTTAAGTGAAGTATAAAATAATTTTAGATTTAATATTTCATGAGTCTACTGATATTTATTAAAGAGGATAACAAAACATTTACTTACTTACGAAAAAATTCCTTAAATTTAGAAATATTTTACTAGAAATTGTTCTATGAGTCAACAGTTTGTAAGATCAGCTGTCTTATTCTTTGATTATTATTATTTTGATTGGTTTTTTTGGAAGCACATGGTCTTGTTTTAAAAGTTTTATGAATGTGAATAGTTTTGGAAATATTAAATAAAATTATGTTAAATTTGTTCACCATCGTGATTTTAATGTATTTTTTGTCCTTTTTGGAACATCTATATTTTCCATTCTGCTCCGCCAGATGTTCCAAAAAGGACTAAAAATACATTAAAATCACGATGATGAACAAATTTAACATAATTTTATTTAATATTTCCAAAACTATTCACATTCATAAAACTTTTAAAACAAGACCATGTGCTTCCAAAAAAAACCCAATCAAAAAAAAAAAATTAAATTAAAATATATATAAATTAAATAAATATAAATTATTATTATAGAACCTAATAATAATTAATTTTATTTACAAGGTTACTGAATGAATAAAGGTTATTGGGATATTGAAAGTTTTAACAAAAGGCTAAGGCTGGAAAAATATTGTAGGCCTAAAGCAATTAGGCTAAAGCATACATGCGACACGGAGGCCGTCGTGAGTCATCATTTCCGCCCGTACGGTGACCTATCGTGATTGTATTCACTCTTGTTTTTAAGGCAACACTAGAGATTTTATGAAAATAAGGCACTTAAACTTTGAACATGGTAACAAATGAACCTATAGGAATAAAAACAACGCAGGAAATAAAGATCCAAAATCGTTATTCTCATATTCCATATTTAAGCCGCATTTACACTATACAACTTGTTCTATAAACTTTTGTTGTGCAACATGTTTTATACAACTTTTGTTTTTAAAACTTGACCTTGTGTTTATAAAACTTTTGTTGTTAAACATTTCATCTAAAGTGCTAAACTTCAGTCTTAAACATGTTTAACAAAAGGCCACAGTCACCATGAGTGCTTGCGACGATGATGTGGTGTTGGCTGCTGTCACATGTGTTGTGATTTGCTGTGCTAGAAGGAAAAGAGCAAAACGTCGCTTTTGGGTATGTCCTTCGCTGCAAGCTAGGAGTAAGTACAGTGGCAGTGAAATGTTATAAGATTTAGAACAGGATGACCAAGATTTGTTGGCAGGGGAATTGAGGACTGATGGTAGCTTTAAGAACTTTTTAAGGATGACAGTGCGGACTTTGAGTAATTGATACTTCTTATAGGAGAGCGAATCGAGAAGAAGTGCACATTGTTCTCTCCTTGTACTGTTCGATGAGCTGAAACACGTCTGCCTGGCGCCACTCCATCACAAACGGTCCACTAACCACACCACTAACTTAAAAAACACTTCACTTACAAATAAAAGCATGTGTTGTAGGCGGCAGCAGGAAGCGTACTGACATGACAGAACAGCAGAAATAATGTTTGGTCAAAAAGTTTGACGTTTTAAGAAGGTATTAAACATGTTGTACAACAAAAGTTTATGAAACACAAATTTCTTTTGATCTTTCCGACACGGCTCGGGAAACCTGCAACCTGTTGCAAAACACGATTTTTTTGTTTTTAAACACGTTTGTTGTACAACTTGTTTAAGAAATTTCATTGCATTCTTAAACATGTTCAAACCAATTAGTATAATTGGTCGCACAACAAAAGTTGTACAACAAGTTGTATAGTGTAAATGCGGCTTTATATTCCAATCATATTCCAGCAGTCAACTGACATCCACGTAACACAGGTGCAGTCGCGACGCGAGACAGACTGAATGACAGTTTGGGAAGCGGTCGAAACGGATGTTCACTTCCTGTCCCCTTCCTCTTTCTATTTTTGTGCGAATACTCCAAAGCCTCGTAAATCACATCGATACGTACAGATTATGGAAAACGCCTGATGACGTTAGACGCAAAATGTGATACTTCACTGTTGTGCGGATAGAACAAATGAAAATTGAAGGCGCTAAAAGGGAAAATTTATTTATTTCGTAAGAAAAAAATATTAATAATATCCAGATTTTCAGTTCCGATGAAGCAGAGTTCCGATGTCTCCGAGTCCGATGAACGAGAGTGTACTGTATTTGTAATCCTAATGCATGCTTCAGTGCTTATACTTTGCTTACCAGTTGGACACACGACTTGCAGCTTTTCTTGATACAAATAGGCATTTCCGATCACACTGATGCCATCCTGTAAGACTGGTTTCCCACACGAAATACCTAAAAAGTGGTTGATTGTATATTTTAAATCTATATCCATAAAAATGAATATACGTACGTATCTTTGTGTTTTTTTGTCTTTCATGTGCTCAATAACTAATGGACCAATTGACCATAAATTTTGTACGATTATAGTTTATACACCTGGGAGAAAGCTAGGCTTATTCCTGTTCTTCGAATCCTTTGGGGCTCTGCCCCAGTGGACTTGCAAGTTATGGACAAAGTTTATGATAGACTAAATGATTTCATAGACAGACAAAGTTCAAAATTAAAACATGTAGCCTATATAACAGAATGCTTTAGTAAATACATTAACTAGTCATATTTTAAGTACATCGTATTTAAAAGTTTTCTTCAATATAATTTAATGAACAGCTGTTGACATTTATTCATCTATTTTGGCATCGGATTAATTTGGTAGATAATTATATCCAGTTAAACAAGTAAATATTATACAAAATGAAGTAAATTATCAAATTTATATGGCTAAACTAAATCTTAAAGAAAAAAAATGTTTACAGCAAGTGAGAACTGCATTTGCCCGAGGAGGGTGTAGAATCATTGTGTATTACTTGACCAACTCTATGAGACCAGCTCTAGAACCACAAACACTGCTGACATATTTCCCTTTAATTTTTTTTAATCTTCTGGGAAAAAAAATCATTTTAAAACTTAAAAAATTAAACATTCTGTACTACATAAAAAGTATAAGTGTTAGCTTAAAAATAATTTAGATTAATATCTGCTTTAACAATGATAAATAATTCAAGAATGATCTGAAAATGATAAGAATCACTTACGGACACATCTGCCCCGAAAACGAGACCAGCGCTTGTTGGTCTGGCATCGCAGGGTCATGTCGCCGTACGCCTGGTAACCTTGGTCGCAACCCAGCTTGGCCAGGCTGCCGTAGAGAGTGCTCGACACAAATGCTAGCTGAGCAAGTGGCGGCACTGGTGGTGTGCCACAGTCCACGGCTGCAGAAAACATTCCAGTTTTGATAAAAAATTACGATCATGTGCTAGTCTGAGGCTATCTGATCATTGCGTCCAAACAAGAAAATTTATATGATTGACAGTTAAATTTTGGCACTCCCTGATAATGAGTTGTCTTTAAAGGAAGAGCTCAAACTAATTTTAAGTTTAATTTCATCAACAAGTTGGTTTTTGAACAAATAAAGATTGAGGATGCATTAGGACGGAGCTTTGAGCATAACTTCACTTTGTTCTAGGACCAGGTGGAATTGAGTGTATGGGGAAATGGGATTGACTATCTACACTAACGTGTGGCACATTCACATTAGTGAAGCCAGGCGAAATTGATAAGTGTCGACCTTGGTAGTCTCACAAAAATAGCCTTCCCAAACGGCAGATAAACTTGCTTATGTGGTCTGATCACTTTTTTGCATATTTGTGTAGCAAAGCTTTAAATAGTTGTCATTGAATGTGCAATGAAATCTTTCAACTGCGAACTGCAACTGAAAAGCAAACCAAGTGAATGTTTGCAGAAAGCTTCCTTGCTGTCTGAGTTACAGCAACATGCAGTTTTCATAATAAATGGTAATATTTACTATTTAATATGCTAAGAGTTTTTTTATCGTAACTTCTATGATAACCACCGATTTTCAAATTTTTGGTGTCGTTGGATAAGACTTTGGTTAGTAGTTGTTTCCGCCAAAAATTGATTAGAATTGGACTTAAAATAAAAGTGTTATCCATACTTAAAATTTGAAAAATTACCATTAGAATAGAACCCATTGGGATTGGTATTGTTTAGTAAATTATTGTGGATATTTTCCATTACTAATTAGTAAAAACAACAATGAACCATAAACGAAGAATTAGGATTGGGTTGAGCATTTTAAACATCTGTTAATGGACAGCGTACATAATTGTTTTTTTTTTTTTTTTTTTTTTTTTTTTTTTGTGATAACTGACAATTACAATATTAAATAAGTTGGGTGTAATTGATTAACCACAAAACTGTAAAATGTTATAAAATAAATTGCTCTATTTTGCACAGCAAATGCACTAGTATTTTAAATTTAAAAATGATTTTGGAAGTAAACTTTACAATGAAAAACACTTTAAATAAAGTAAGTAGTGTTTATTTAAATAATTCCCTTTTATTCTTCATCAAAGAAAGAAAAGTGTAAAGATCTAAAGGAGGGGGATTAGGTCATCATCAAGACACGCGCCGGCAGTCATGACTAATCACTCGTTGCTGACGCACGTGTTTTTCATGTTAAATTCTGGCCAGTTTTTTGTTCTTAAATATACCGTGTCCATGTGATTCCGTGTTTCCTTTGAATTTTCTTGTAATGACAACTTCACTAGAAGGATTAATGTGTTTGTAATTGTATACACTAGAAAATGGGTCAACAGGACCCGAAACCGTAGTAGTGTGAAAACTAACCCCCTTGGATCACCAGACAGCAAGTATTGTAAACCATTTTTTTTTTTTTGCTTAAGATCTAAAATTTACACTGTTTTCTAAAACTTATCTAAAGATCCTGCAATGGAAATATTATGAAAATCACCTTTACACACTGTATTATTGGTCCATGTCCCATTTCGTCTACAAGTTGTGAATCCACTTCCATGTAGAATGTAACCCTGACGACATTGCACCTGGAGTTTGTGGCCTTCAAGGTACTGGGAAAGGTTTAGAGCATCAGGGACTACATAACCATACTGGGGTCCCTAAAATTATGACACAAACATTTTAGCATTTAGCATTTTTAAGGTGGGTTTCCTACTATTTTTATGATTGGTATGACCAAGTTCTTTATTAACTTGCCACGCAGCTTTAGACTTGCATTCAATTTTATTTTTTTCTGTTTGCCTTTATTTTTGCTGCACTGACTATTTTCTTTAAGATATTTTTGTATTGTTTAACATACGTTAAAAACTATTTATCTCTGAGTGAGGTTCTCTTTTCCTTAAAATAAATATTTTTATTCCCTGTTTTTAAATTCCGGGATTAAGTACTTACTTTCCCCTTTAAAACTTGCATTACCATAGCTAAACATGGAGTCGGCCGATGAGTTCACCGAGTTCTTTTTTAGTTGTCGCCATTCCTACAAAATTGCGGACTCCCTTCAGTTTTTGCATGCTGTAAACTACATTATATTAAAAATACCGATTGCTTGTTGATTATTATCAGACAAATCAATATTGAATGAATTGTATTTAACAAAAATTCTGTTCAGTTAGTTAAAAACATGATAAGGTAAGATAAATTAATGCTTGACATCGCTTCTAGCTTTATTTGCTCATTGTTTTTAATTGCTCATATATTTTTTAAACATGGCCTTTCATTACTTCATGGGTAGGGACTTTAACCTTTGAATAACATAACCCCATTGAAAGTAAAAAAGAAAATCAATAAATTTCTTATCTTATGATAAAAAATACTCAAGATTGAAATAAAATTTTATTTATTATTTTGATACAGAGCCAAGAGGATGGCGATCAAAACAATTAATTTTACAATTCCACTTAATGAGACAAAAATATTCGATGGTTGAGATTTCGAGAGCAGCACTGGATTTAGTAGGTTTCTTCTGGTGAAATGCTTCTCCGACTTTGTTCCGATAAACAAATATTGATCATTTACTGGAGACAATAATTGGAATTTATAGTAAAACTTAATACTTGGTCCCAAAATTCATTTTCATTAGTAATTTTCCTGTTGTAGACAGATTTTGATTCACTAGCTTTTTGATGATACAGGAAATTTGTGATGGCATCAAAGTTTTTGCAGGAAACTCCCTCGATGGACGTCAGTAGCACACTAAATAAAATTATGCATATTATAATTTGGTCGATCCAATCATAAATCTTGAAAGACAGGAAATTTAACCCAAATTTATAATCACTTTCAAAGGATCGAATGGTTTAAGAATCATATAATGGTTGATAATTTTGTTGATGACCAGTTAAAGCATTGCTGAAATTACATACTACCTGCAATTTTCATGCTTGCAGAACAATTTGGTCTATCGAAGTAACAGACAATTTGATCTTGGTATGATTTGTTTCTTGGTTTTTCTTGGATTTATAGTTGATTTCATTTTCTTGCAGGTTTTTTATTTTGCACTTAAATTTTTGGTATTTTGAGATTTGGTATTGATGATACAATTGTTTGAATTACATGCAGTTTTTGTTGATACACTTAATCTTGAATGATAATGTTCCATAATGACTTTTCCAGTTGTGATATAATTTTACGGTGTGCTGTCATAAATATTTTCTAAGATTTTGTGAATTTTCTTTTGGCTCTTGAAGTGATCTTGGAGTTTGTTTGTGATACTATTCTAATATTGATACTCGAAGAAATACATTTTCGGAAGTCAAGAAGACAAATTTAGATTGAATTATTAAATAATTAGCAATTCAAGTATTTAAATTATTAAAAATTGTATCATATTATTTGCTTGAAATTTTGACCATCTAAAATTTGTGGATAATTAATTGCTGCTATGGATACGTCAATTTATTGTTGGCTTCTGTAGTATAGATTGCTATATAATCTGTAAACCTTATTTACAACAACCAAGAAAGTGAATATTTACCGGTATACATTACCATCCAACGATGCACTTGCAACATAGTCACTTGTATAAAAAATAATAATCTTACAAAAGAAAATTTATTAAAAAAGTCTGCTGTGTTTACATGTAAACACGAGTTTTTATTAGGAGAGGCAAAAATTGACAGACAGTGAAGATCTAGGTCTACTTTAAAATTTACTTTAAGGTAAAAAAAAACTTTATGTGATAAAGTTGACGATAAAAATAAGAAATATTAACTCAAGTTATGGACTGACAAGACAATCAAATGGGTTTTTAAAATGGATGATACCGTATGATGAACACTATTGAACGTATACTAACCCTGAAATGGTTGCTGAGCTATTTGTCACGGTTTTCTCATTGAAAATTTTCTATGTTTTATTAATAGGTCGTCATAGCTCAAGGATTATGATTTATTTTGAAAACTTATTTTATATAGATCGATATAGGTTTAACAATAGAAAATATGAAGCATTTATAACTGGTTTCTTAATAGTATGGGATTGTAGAGAGTGCTTTTGATGCAAACTATAATACAAGCAAATGAGATTGCTAAAATATTATCAAAAATAAAAATATTCTAGAAACTTTTATGGTAAAATATTGGTAATCCGCTATGGTCTATACAATTTTAATTTAATGATTAGTTGCTTTTGTCCCTAGTATATACAAGCTACTAGTATATATGTATCAACAATAATATATATAGATTAACAAAATATAGTGAACAAATGGTGTTTTTTCCTACTAGGAACCTCAAAATAAAAAAGTATCACTGTCCCAGACCTAGGCCTTATCACAAGTACTTCCGTAATCGGGTATTTAATATAAGAAAATTCGCTATAAATAATCTCAACCTTATTTTTAGTTTTTAAATTATAACTTTCATTCAACAACCTTCACCTCATTTTGTTACTGATATTGAATCAAATAAGTGTGGCAAATAAAATAAGTATTGTAAGTACATAAAATAAGTAAAGTAAGATCTTAAAATAAGTATAAAGTACATACATTATTGCAGTATTGCAAAAAAATTTGTATTCAAGATTAAAAAAAAAAAAATAAATAAATAAATAAATACCTCAGGTGCCAAACATGGGGTGCTTTTTGGAATACAATCCATAACATGAGGGTCCACGGGAGCCTTGGTGAGATTCTTCCAAAGACCTTCTTCACTGCATTCCCACCTGGTTTAGAAATAGACGTCTAGAATATTATAAATTATTTAAAAAACCATCAAATCTATTAAAATGAAAAAGCTACATAAGTTACTAGTGAACCTTGGGAAAGTGTACTGGTGTGGTGTACATTTGCCTTTGGCAAATGTACTAATAAATTTTTTGGGACCAAAACTATATGATAAAATATGACACAACATAACAGAAGCCCAAGAAACTGATGTCACTGGCGACCAGTGATAAAAAATATTTGAGAACATTACCAAACGTAAATTGCACAACTGCTTCCTTTAAAAAGTTAATCGAGCGTGGCGTAGCACTAAATGAGACACACAAATATTTAACCAATGGATGAAAAAAAATTCAAGCCACTTACATTGAAATGCTTAGCCCTCCTACCTGAACTTTTTTAAATTCCAGAAGAACCAAAATTTTACCAATATGAATATTAAGACTTTAAAGAGGGAGAGATGGTTGAAATCAGAAATCGGACTCACCTGACTTGTTGTTCAGGAACCTCCCGCCCACCAACGACCAGAAACATCTCTGGGGGACACTGTATGATGGCTACTTTCCCAAACTCACTACTGGGGAGCATCAGATGAGATGTGGAGATCTCAGGACATCTCACTTTCTCACACCCGGGCGTAGAGTTCCACTCTCCACTAGGGAGACAAATGAGTTCTGTTGACACGTTCACTGCAAATCCTTTGTCACACCTGACTGACGCATTGCTTCCTGAAAGAATTTACAAGACTTTAAAGAACACAATTTTTACCTAACAGAATTGAAACTGTTTGTATACCCCATATGAATTAATGAAGATTTTTCATTAGTTGCAATATTTGTCAAATCTGTTTGAACATGGGTGATTTCTAACTTAAGTCATTTGTATTGCGTGTCCCGTTTAACGTAAGTACTACAGTAGAAGCCGTCAAATCCGGTCACCTTGGGACTGGACCACCGGCCGGATTTCTAATTGGCCGTATTAATCCGCGGTTTATCAAAGAGTTGAACAGAGATCTCTTGCCATGTGTTCCAATGAGTTCTCTGCCAATGTGTTCCATGAGATCTCTTGATCACATATGTGTTCCAACAATGAACTATTCCTTAGGTAAGGGTGTTTTTTAACAATGAAGTGTATCATACTTGCCCAATAAATGTTGTGTATCAACTTTGTAACTCATGATTTGCTTGCTCAGACGTTTTAATGCAACCGAAACGACGATCAGACAACGGACAAGCAGTTGCTAGCGATGAAACTGCGTTTAATGGACAATAATACTGATCTTCTGTCAACGAATGCCCTAGTGTATAAATGGGACAGTAATAGCGACGGAATTCGTCTACTGACCCAACATCCATGTTACATCAACAATCGGGCAGCGAAATACCCAAAAATGATAGCGATAAAAAGTAGAACACAAACACAATGTTTTAGAAGACATTCGAAACCGAACAGTCCTGAAATTGGCAATTGAACTGATATATTTTAGTGAAATAACATGGAACAAGTTGACTTGTGTCTATTTTGGCTGTGGGAAACATCCTCGGCTGAACATTCAATTTATGGAAGACCGCGGCCGGATTATCCGGTGGCCAAACCATCAGAGGCTGCACTAGAGGGCTTTTACTGTAGGTGCATTTTTATACTTAATAGATACATTTTGTATTATTACCCAGCATTGTATCCTTCCAACCCTTCTAGGTAACATGGGTTAGACGAACCACCCATACCCTAAATTATTTAATTAGTAGATGGCTTTCTTATCAATATGTCAAAACAAAATGTCATTGTTGTAAAAATAGTCTTTAATTAGAATAATTTTTAATATGAGAATTGACATAAATGAGATCAAATTATGAAAAATAGAATAGTATTATTCATGAAAAGGTTTGAATCACTAGGTTCATCACTAGATTTTTTTATAGTGATGCTTTTTGCATGAGATTAAGTTTTACAACCATGAACAAAGGTTGTAAAATGATAGATTTTTTGTGACTCTAGGCCCCTGATATTAACTATATTTCTCATCGTACTACAAAATTAACTAATTATATTAAAAAACAAGCATTTTATAACCTGATTATTTTGCTAACAAATACACATCTTTTGGTCACTACTGAAACAGTATCCTGATTGTCTTCTATTGATTGTTAATATAAACAAGTTTGAATTCAACAATTGCGAATTAATCGAAAAAAAAACTAATTTTCCCACACTGGTTGTATTGAAAAATGCTATTTTAAAGAAATAAAATATATGACAAAAGTCAATTACTTAATTATAGTATCATACCTGGAGTGAATGAGTCTGATATGAGTTCACCATTTGTAATATTTAATTTAGAACATGAAACCAAGGTACAACCAAGGTCCATGGGCAAGGGGGACCAGCCAGAATAGAGACAGCTCATGTTGTAGGAGTTCGTTTTAGAGGTATAACCAGCCTTGCAACTGATCTGTACCACACTTGCCAGCTGGTATTGCCCTTTCTCCAACAATCCAGGGCCTGACAATACTACTGCTTCAGTTACACTGAAACGATAAACAACATCAATAAGGTTAAACCATTCACTATAGAAGTAGTTTCTCATCCTTATGAGGAAAGTGCAGGGCAGTTTTTGGGTGCAGCCACTGTAGGATGCACTAAGGTTGCAAAGAAAGTGAAAGTAGTTTGTTGGCTTGTACGCGAGCGTGTATGGGACCAACTCCTCTGCACCATCAAAACACAGAAAGCATAACTCACACTGCAGTATCTCACTCTGGCTTCCCTCTCTATTTTAACTGGTTATGGCCCCGACTGACAGGCTTGTCTGTTGTGTCAAACTGAAAGATAAGCCACCTAATATTGAGTAGACAAAAAAAAAAAAAAAAAAAAAAAAAAAACACGGATGAAATTATAATCTAAAAAGAAATGTTTTAAATAGTTTGAAGAAAAATATAACATGATTCTTGAGAGCATCGCTAACAATCATAAAAAGGAAGAAACAAAACTAAGCTTAGGCCTTATTTACCTAATTTAATTAATAAATAGAACCTCAAACCAGTTATGTTTGATTAATTATAAACATGACCTGTTATAATTATTTTATTATAAAAAAAAAAAACTCTAAGTTATTTTTCTAGAATATTGATACGATATGTAGATGAGTTTGCTGCTTTTCATAAGGAACAAAATCTAAACGATTTCTTTAATAAAATAAATTAGTTCCATAAAATTTACCTATGAAACAGAAGAAAACAACAAACTGCCATTTTTTTATTTGATGATAAAAAATTAAAAGAAAATTGAATATGATATTTACCGAAAACCAATGAGTACTGAAAGATACATCATCTACACCTCTCAAACCTCCATTCTCAAAAGAAACCAGCTTTCAATATCTTAATTCATCGCCTAATAAAACAACTATGTCAAAAGAAAATTACAATAAAGGAAGTGTCTTATCTGAAATAGGTACGGTAGTGGTTTTCAATGGGTTCCAGCCCGAAACTGTTACTAACAAGATAAGAAATGTCAAGAAGAAGAAAAATAAAGATAAAGGAACAACTTTACAAACCATTTGCAGTGAAAGAGAAAACACAATGGTTTAGTGTAAAATACACTAACCGAGAGTTAGTTGTCAAGTAAGTCATAAAAAAGACGGACAAAAAATAACTTTTTCTGCAGAAAACAAATTAAATTTAAAATTATGTTATCTTTTCAGTTAAGAGGGAAAGAATCATACTTGATGATATGGCTGGTGAAAAAGCCTAATAGGCACTGTTCCATTTCGTAATGTTAAATGACATTTTTCAGGATCTTGATTGTAAATTTTGAGGAATTCATGAAATTTCAAATATTAAAACCTATCTAGTCTATATTATGTAAGCTACTTTCTATATCTATTTTTAAGCAAGTGAATAGACTAAAATGGTTTTCCAAGATAGTAAATATGAATTACTTGTTACTGTATTTGCAAGTAATTGGCAAACACTTTGGTGGTTCGTGGCTCCAGGTTTTGTTTGGAAGACAGGTTATTATTTCACTGCCATGAAGTTCATAGCCTGATTTGCACTCAAACTCCAGTCTGAAGCTGTCTTCGATGCTGCCCCACATCATGCCATGCTCGGGCACATAGACGTCTGCGCAGTCCCCTCCTGGTAACATTATATTTGATAACGAATACATAATCCCAAAAAATTAATGATACTCATCACTAAGATTTAATATTTAACTACAAGGGCATAGCTACGATTTTTGGGTTGCTGAAACAGGCAGGAGGGTTATAAGGATGTGACCTTCCCATAAAAGGAAGTTTTTTGAGTTTCGGAGGGTGCTGAAGCCCCTTTAACAAACCCCCTGGCTAAGTCCTTATTTGACTATTCCTCCACAAAGATTAAAAGAGATTTCTAGTTTAAAAAATTAGTAAGGGATCCTTTATTTAAATGGTAGAAGCAATTCTACCAAGCAAATGCAAGATTTTTTTTAACCCTCTACTTAGGTTTTAAATTAAATCCAATGTGAATTTGCTATATTTCACTCACAGAGAACTGCGTAATTTATTACTTGAAACACAAAAGTGTGTGTGCTGTTTTAAAACGGTTGAAAAAACTGTGTACTTGTTGGTTAACTCCAAACAGCTCAATTTTAACATAGCAGGTAAAACAATAATAATTTTCAATGAAACTAGGGGTTTTGAACTATATGCAGTGTAGTTTACAAGTTTCAAAATGTTTAGGAAGACTCAAACACAAGAATCCTAGAATGCAGCAATGTCACAGAGCGTCAGGTAAATCACTGCCCTCAGCTGTCATTACAGACTGCCACATGTACTTAGTGAATAAGGAATCAAGATGTTGGCACATATGTTGCAATATTTTCTTGGATGTCATTTGGAACTAATATAACTAGGGACCGCCTACTGGTCGAAATTCGACCAAAAATTTTGTTGATATTGAGTCAAAGTTTTGAAATGCTTTATAACTTAAACATCTGTTCTTCCTTATTTGTTAGCATTTGTAATTAACAGCTGTCTAATGATTCAATCAATTCTCCTTCCTCCATAAGATTAACATTGGAACTTTGAAAGCCTGTGGGGCGTAGCCCTGTAGTCCGTGGTTAATTAGAATACGACGAATACGATTCTGCTCATCTACAGGACTACAGCTTTCTAACGGTATGTGCGGATTTCTCCTACATTGCGCACGAGCTGAGAAAAAAGGAGGAAAAGAAACATGCTTGCCTATTAATATATAGATTACACGTAGGCAAAAGATCAAAAGATGTTGATACGCACGACCTTGGCCTGTTGTAGAGGGATGGGGGGGGGGGGGGGTAGGAGGAGGAAACAGAAAATTTCAAATTAAAGAAAGTATCATTAAGGATAATGTAAAATGTAGATTTTTTACATTAAAGATAAAGAATTTGATGTATTATTTTATCATCATTTTGTTTGTTTCAACACCAGTGGTATTTTTTTAAAATTTTGATGGGGAACGGTCCAAACCCCAGTTTTGGTACTAATGTACGGTCTTGTTATGGTCTGCCTACCTCTTGTTAGATAGCATCAATAATTAATGGCCCAATGACAAATTGCAACTGGGTCCGGAATAGAACCTTTAAAAAGCTACTAAATTTACTCAGGATCGAAATGGCAATTTAGGGATTCAAAGGTGAGCAACATAACCACTCGGCTACCCACCAAATTTCTAAGCCAACCAATATTAGTTAGATTTAACAATATTTTTTTCTTTAATTCCTAACTTTATTATTTAAAGATTTTCTTATAGCAGAAATGAAATAAAATAAAATTTTCTTTATCTTGTTACTTGCAAATATTTATTACATTTAATAAGCAGATGATTGCTGTAGGTCTAATAAAAATGATAAATACTGACCAACTGCTGTTTTATCCTTTAAATATACATTAACAGTCAATATGCTGTGACAGCAAATCAAACAACCGTAACACAAAAGGATCTTGTTTTAGACCTCACCCTGGCACGAAGGCATATCACCACTCCACATTCCATCAGATTGGCAGCTTCTGATTTTGTCTCCCACCAAACGGTATCCACTTTGACAAACATATTCTATCTTGCTGTCGTACAGGTAGGACCTGCCAACGATCCAACCAGCCGGGAAGTATCCTGGGAAGCCACAGCTCCTCTCTAGAAACAATGTTTAATTGATCGTGAGAGTTACTATTTTATCACTCTGTGCAGAAAACATCTGTTTTCAAGGTTTGAGTGTAGAAAATTACGTTTTCATCATACTGCACTCAAAACAGTTGTTTTCTGACCTGTGATTCTGCAAAGTTGGCGTTTTCTGTCGTTTTTTAACAGTGCAGTTCATCGTAAATCTGAAAAAAACATCAGTTCATCGTACTGATTCAAAACAAATAAGGACAATGTGAACCAAAATTGGCTTGTAGACTACAACATAAAAAAAATTATATTTAATCCATTTGACCTATAACATAGCTTTTATTTTAAGAATACTTAAATTAAGTTGGAAGTCAACTATAGTAAATGTTAACAGGGACTGAAATTTGAGTTATTTCATTTTTAACTTAGTTATTATTTTTCCCTTGTTATTTGGTTTAGGTTTTGCGGTATGATGAAAAAGGTTGTTCATAACACTGACTGAAAGTGTTTTTTGTGATTAACCGCAATTTCAGTAAAACACTATTAAGAAACAGTGTGTTAATTAGTTCACAATTGTTTTAGTACAAAAAGGACTAAATAGATTCGTTTTTAAACTAGACAAACTATACTGGCTGAAAATATAAACTGCTGGAAAGCTGAGTTTGGTAAAACAGATAAAAATAAACTTACTGCTACAGACAGGGGGTTTGCCTTCCCAGTCTCCGTGGACCAAACATTTCCTTTCAATCTGGAGACTTCTTTACTGTAGTGGAACTTAAATGAATAACCAGGGTCGCACGTGTACGTTGCCACATCACCGCTCTCTGACAGTTGTAACGATGTTGATGGAGGGGTTGACAGTTCTTCACATCCTTGACACAGAATCGGCTCTCCTATCTGAACAAAGCTTAATGTAACAATAATAGTAGTAACAGTAAAATTTAATTCAGTATATATTAATCATGAACTAGCAAGCCATAGAATTTAGATTATATGTACAATCAGCTAATCAGAAGCCAGCATTGCAATAACCATAAAGTAAGGCTATATTTACAAAATATTCGGTGTTTTACTACTTTTTCTATAGCACTTTTCTCAAATTATCAATAAACGGTCATAAATTAATCTTTTGTATTGTAGAGTATATATATAAAAGGAGGTAAAATCAATTTATGTATGTCTACTAATTTTCATTAATAAAATACCTTAAAATTGGATTTTTCTCAGAAGGAATATGAAATATAGAAATTCAACCCACTAACTTTCCTCTTTATTCAATTATTTTATTGAAGCAACTTCAAATACTTAAGACCAACAGGAATATCAAATACTAGTGAGGAGGATATTGGAGTCGATCCCAATCCAATCAACTCCCTACAAGAACAGTGTTAAATGGGAACCGCAATTATTCTCTTTTTATTTGAAGTCAGACAATGGTTTAATGGTCTAAATAAATGGTTCATTACGACCAATGTGTTACAAAAACAATGTAAATTTATTTCAGATTCAAATACAAAATTAACTGGAAAAAAACAAAATTACATGGCATGCCGATTAACAAGGACAGGTTTAATATTGTTCTTATAAGAAATACGTACAACATGGTGGTGCTCCAATGCCCTAAATAAAAGTTTATTCTAAAGGAAATCCGGTAGAAATGTTTATGACTAGATTCTGTCCCTTGGCTTTTGTTTTGCTCAAGAATTTTTCTAAGTAAAACTTTTCTCTTGCAGCTAACTAACATTACCTCGACATGCCCGTGGACTCCACCGCGGAACTGCCCCCAGGTGTAGAGATCGCCCTCCTCCTGCCCCTGACACTCAGATGCCAGCCGCAGCACCTTCCCCACACCCAGGCGGCGGCCCCACAGACTCACCCCCGTCAGGTGCCCCACCAGAGACTCCGCTGCGTTGAACCCTCCCCCCACCAGGTCCTGGTCCTGGCCCAGAACTACCACTCCTCCTCCTGCACATGGTGTTCATAATGCAGGAACACAAATAGATGATACATTCTATATGGGATAACACTATTATGCACAATAACGCTTTTACATTTTTAACCTGTTTTGGTGTTACAGTAAAAACCCACAAATTTGACTCTCAATAACTCACACTCTGGATAACTCTGCTCTTGTTAGGAGCCCACAGTTTTTTATTTGCATTAGGACACTCGCTAATTGCTATATAGGCTTTTTTGTCACAATCATTGGCGTACACGAGATTTTGGTCCTTTATAAGTGATTTAGTGGCAGTTGCAGTCGTTTTTCTATGTTATGAACTTTGTTTACAACTGGCATTACAATTTCTTATACCCAGACAGTAAAAGTTTAAACTAAACTTGGTTTGGAAGATTTTAAACTTGTTAGCGCAAGCTTAGTTTTAGAGTTCACTCCAAACTTAAAAGAATCTTGGAGTAATGAACTTGTGTTACTATGCTTGACCCAGGCTCATTGTTGGAGCTCATTTTAAACCTGATTTAACAAGTTTGTTTTTGGGCAATAAACTAGGCTCTCAGCAAGCTTACAGAAGTGAATTTAAAATAAGCTGCGGGATGACCTCAACATTGATCATTGATGCCGGTCTGCACATGCGCTACATCCCTGGTCATTATTTAACAACCTCCTCTAACGCTCTTCTCTCCTCCACATACTAGCTCGCCACGTTAACAACGCCCTCCTCGCCATCTTTAAAAGGATTATGAGAGTGGATATTACATAGTATGAACGAGTAAATTATGGTAATAAAATTGACACCGGGAAACTCGGCTTTCACCAAACTCGGCACTCTGGGCAGTGTCTTAGCGAAACATGCCAATGCCTCGAGGTGTTGGGTGTTACTGTAGATGTCAATCCAGAATTTGGAATTTTTTTGTTATCTTTTGCACGGATATGGTGAACCAGGGTCATGCATCCCCTGACATTATTGCGATATCTGAGAAAGGTCATTTACTGCCAAGAGATTAAATATAGACAAGACGTTGAACAGCTCTGTTGTTTGGTGTCACTTCATGGTTGAATAAGGTCCCAAATTCCATCTCGTTCATCACATTAAAATTTCTACAGTATGTGGTCCATTGGGAGACCGAAAAAAAAATGCTATGGGCTGAAGTGGAATGTGAAAGAAATAGAAACAAATGTTTTACACCAATTTAAGCTAATTTGGTCCTGTGTGTTTGTTTATTCAGTTGAATTTAATATGTTGGTTAGTACATTTTAATGAATTAAGATCAAAAATATCAAGAATGAGAAAGTGTAGATTAGAAAAACTACACAAAAACCAACACATTAGTCACAACAGCAGTGAGGAAATTTAGCAAACTGTAACCATCATCCCATTAAAAAATACACATAGTGAAGGGTTAAGTAAGATTCTGATAAGTTTTACCAGGTATGTGGGTATTGTTTGCAAGGCCAATCCCG